>VWYH01004160.1:328806-404247 GCA_013399365.1 Pampusana beccarii | reverse complement strand
CCCGGCCCCGCGGACGCCGGCGGGCTGGGAGTCGGACTCGGCGCTCAGCGAGGACCCCGAGGGCGAGCGGCGCTCCGAGGAGGAGGGCGCCGGAGGCAGCGCCCGCCCCGCCGAAACCACGGGCGGGGGGCGACCGGCGGCGGCGGAGGAGGTGCAGCCCCCGGAGGCGGCGGAGCGGGACGCCGGCGGCCTCAGTGACAGCGAGATGTCGGCCGCCGTCTCAGGTAGGGGCGGCCTCGGCGGCGGCCCCTCCGCACCCTCGCGGGTAGGGCGGGAGGGTCCCGGGGTGGGGCCGGGAGCGGGATACGATCGGGGCTTTCCGCCGGCCCCGAGGGATTGTGCAACGGGCCCGGGCTCTGCCGGGGCAAAAGGCGCACGAAACGCGTCCCGCGGGACGAGAGAGGGAGGATCCCTCAGACCGCTTTGCCAGGCTGAGCCCGCAGCCCGGGAGGGCGCCCGGCGCTTAAAGGAGAGCGAGAAACGCCTGCCGGCGGCGGCTGTCCCGGCGGCGAGATGGGCAGCGGCTCGGCGGGGCCTCCGCCCGCCCGTTCGCTGCAGGCTGGCCCCAAGGAGCGCGCCCGGACGCCTGCGCGGTTGCGGACTGTCCGCGGAGCGGTGCGGGGCGCGGGAATGAGGGTATCCCGGTGTTTGCCTGCGCTGACCGCCGTGCTCTTTCCCTGCCCGCAGATCGCAGCCCTCCGGAGGAGGAGGATGGAGCGGGGAAGTGCGGGAAGCTGCTGCCGGGGGAAGAGGAGGTGGCGGCGCCGAAGCCGCGGAAGAAGCGCTCCCGCGCAGCTTTTTCCCACGCACAGGTCTTCGAGCTGGAGCGGCGCTTCAACCACCAGCGGTACCTGTCGGGGCCCGAGCGGGCCGACCTGGCCGCCTCCCTGAAGCTCACCGAGACGCAGGTGAAGATCTGGTTCCAGAACCGACGCTACAAGACCAAGCGGCGGCAGATGGCTGCCGACCTCCTGGCCGCCGCCCCCGCCGCTAAGAAGGTGGCCGTCAAAGTGCTGGTACGCGACGACCAGAGACAGTACCACCCCGGCGAGGTGTTGCGGCCGCCCTCGCTGCTCTCCCTCCAGCCCTCCTACTACTACCCCTACTACTGCCTGCCCGGGTGGGCTCTGTCCACCTGCGCCGCAGCCGCCGGCACTCAGTGAGGGGCACACACACATCGCACCCTCCGCAGCCCCCCCACCACACACACTGGCAGCCAGAACACCCACCTCCCCTCTGTCACCCCCCAATCCATCCAGCCAGCCAGCCAGCTTCTCAAATCCAGAGCCCCAACTGCAGCTCTCAGTGCCTTGGACAGTATTTATTATTATTATTTTATTGTTATTTTTATTATTAATATTATTTGGATGGTTCCTCACCCTCTCCTCTTCCAACGTAGGGCTTCTCAGCCACCCCCGCCCTGACCCTCACCCTGTCCCCACCCTGCCAGCCGAGGACTCTCGCGATTCGGCACGACTAGTTCATGGTATCCATGTTGTCAGTGTATTTGGTGTAGACTTTTTGTTTGTTTGTTTTATTTCGCTTCGGATTGGTAGAGACTCGATCTTGTGTGGGAGAGAGAAAGAGAGAAAAAAAAGGAGAGGAAAAAAAAAAACAGAACAACAACCCGCAAAGCCAAATGCAGCTCAAAAGACAAGATCAAGGACTCCCTCGGTGGATTGTAAGGAAGATTATTTTTGACGTCTGTTTGAGTCCTTGGTCTTCCAACTCGTTGCAAACTGACTGTGCCTTGTATGGTGCTGAATGTAAGGAAGCCTCTTTCAGATCCCCCCTGCTCTTGTTGCCCATGTTATTCCTGTGCTCCGTGATCCCTGGCAAAGGATAAATATGTCACAAAAGGGTGAGACTTCTATCAAAACTCCAGGCTTCTTCTTTTCCTTTTTTTCCTGAGATCTTTCCATGTTTGGGGAGGGAGGAGTTATGGATTTTTTCGCACTTTCCAGTTGTATTAAAGTTGTTGTTATTATTATTTTTATATTCAATGTGAATATTTCTAGTCAGGCTTTTTAAGAAATCGATGTAACGGGAAATGTTAATACCATCGGTGCCTTTTACAGTTCTTCTGCAGACCTCTCCTTCAGGGGCGGGGATTTCTGATCTCCTCAGCAATGTAATTACAGTCTCTTTCTTTCAAGGTAACTAATTGCTCTTTTTTTTTCCTTTTTTTTTTCCCCTTTCCCTTTCTCTTTTAATGGCACTGTGCACTCAACTAGATTATTTACTTCAAATGAATTGTGAATGTTTGTAAGCTAGCCGCTGTACTTTTTTTTTCTTTCCTTTTTAATTTATAAACTTTAGTTTAACACTTAGTTCTGCCGCTTGTGTCGTTTCTGAGAGTGGACAGGGTTTTCCCCAGCGACTTTTTCCCTGCAGCAGACTTCGGGCTGTAGCTCAGACCACGTCCCTCTTTTTCCCACTCGCACAGAGTCTGGCGGTGGCTCTGGTGGGAACAAGCAGCTCCGGCGGTGGGGACGGTGGGGCCTGGCGGGGATCTCTGCTCCGGTCCCCGCGCCGCTCTGCCCGTGTGCACGGTGCGCCGCCGATTCTCTCCGTGCGAAGCGGAGAGGACGAAAGGGCTCGGGCCGGGCGCCTTAAGGAGTTATTGATAGCACGTGTGCTGGATGGAGCGATTCCCCCTTACGCCGGAGAGCCGGGATCGCTGGTTTAATTCACGGCTGCCTGGGTGACGGTGAGGATGCGTTGCGGCCGGAGGAGCCGCCGGCACATTAAGTTGGTTTTCCCGGGCGAGGGAGGTCTCGCTGTGCGGGATGACACAGGCGGCCCGGCAGTTGCCCGCTTCCACGGGCCCTATGGGTCTGAAACCTTAGCAGCTCCCGGGGAAAGTGCGTGGGCCGGCGGATTGTTTTCTCTTTTCTGGAGCCTGGCGGAGAGGCCGGGGCCGGGGACCGCGGGCGGCCGGAGGCTCCGGCTGGGGCTGCAGGACGTGGCTTTGCAGTCCTCGGCGAAATGGCCGAGCCTGTTTGTATCCCGACACAACCGCGATAGCCACTTGGGGCAGCCTCCCACCTTGGACTAAATCCCCTCCGAGCCTCCGCGGTGAGCCCGGGCCCTCGTCATGGTGCTGGCAGCGCATCCCCGCCACCGGCTCCCGTCTTCCGCCGCCCCGCCGGGGCCAGCGCTGCTGGACGGGACGGGCAGCCTGCACTGGGGTGGGCAGCTGCGGCCGGTAAATGATGCTCAGATGGACCGGACCCGGTGCTGGCTGCCGTATTTTCTGCACGCTGGTTGAGACCTGTCCGAGCCCCCCCCACAGGAGTCCGCTTTTCCTGAGCGCCGCCGATTCTCCGGCACCACCGGCTTCTTTCATTTCCCGCTTGATAGCACGCCCTTCCGTCCGGCTCCCGAGCACGGAGTGGCTCAGGAGGAGCCCCTGCTGCCCCATCGTCCCCCGGCCGCAGTTCTCGCAAGCCGCTCCAAGAGACAGCCGGGCTGTTCCCCCGTCACCCCCTCGTCCCGGCCCTCTCCCGGTTTGTTATTTCTTTTTCTTCAGGCTCCGACAATCAGCGCTGCGGGCTGGGGGCGTTTGCCCCGCAGGAGAGGTGCACCCAGGCTGGCAGCCCCGCCTGCCCTCGGTGGGGGGGAGAGGGGCGACGGTGGCCCCAGCGGGTGCTCTGGGCGACCTCACTGCTCCTGAAGCCGTCAGGGCACTCGGTGAATGCTTTGGTTTTGGTTCTGTTCCCACGGGCGAGTCGGCAATCCTGCCGACGGAAGCAGTGCTCTATATGTAGCGATCCTGGCGAAACGGGTGCTCTACGGAGCAGACCCTGGTGGATGCGCGAGGACTGACATATTTTAGGCCCGATCCTGAAATCTTAAAAAAAAAAAATTTCCTTCCACCTTTCCCATCGCGTTTCCTCCTGGGAAAATTAAAGTTTTGGATGGCAGGAGCAGAGCCCCCGTGCACTTCAGAAGGTGAGGAGGAGCCCCTGCTGACCCGTAGACAACTCAGTTTGCTTCTTTTCTGGCCCCTGGGGATGTTTCTCTGCCTGCAGCCCCATATGAGGCTTGCAACCCCATACAAAGACATAGAGCCGCTGACTCCCATCCCATCTTCGACGGGACAACTTACACTAGCGGAGCTTTTGGTCCCGGTGGGGATGGGGAGGCAAAGCGGCGGGGGGTGTGGGAGGGGTGCTTTCAGCGAAGCCGGGTATGGTTCCCATCGGGCTCTCTGTTGGAAAGAGGATTATTTCGAAGCCTGCTTTTTTCCTGTAAGACACCGTGTTTTATTATTTTGCTTCGTGCTTGCTGACGGATGTAGCGCTGTAGGGAACCGCCTGATGTGAAAAGAAAGTGTCGGTCATTAGGGCTTCCCCGGGGCTCCCCTAGTTGTAACACGGATAACATACATAGGATAAAGCATCAAACTATTTTTCTCCGAATCTGGTAAAACGAAGATGCATTTTACTCCAGAAAGAAATTACTGAAATAGATTATTCAAGTGAAGTTACTTTGGAATTTTAGGGTAGTGTTTAATATCGAATATTTACGCTTTGTTCGTGCAGAATATTTATGCTAGTCTTCGATGGAGACTAGCAATAGCCGATATTTGAGAAAAGTCAGTATTTTGCATGGAGATTATTTAATAGCTAATTTAATGGAATTTTACGGGAATTTGGCAACGTTTCTATTCCTGTTTTTACTTATAACTTTATGATTTAAAATACAAAGCAAACGCTCTGAGTCTTTTTGTCTTTTCTTAATGCCAAAATCCCTACTAACCCGCGTGTAACTGTACTAGGGCCAGAGGCATTACTCTGGATTTTCGACGTTGAAATTATCAGCAGAACCCGGGCTCTAGCACGCTCTCTTCATCCTCCCTCCAACACAAACTCGGCTGATTAGCACATCCACGGCTGCAAGAGGAAAACAATCTCCCTAACGACATATTTCAACTTCGGACCCTCTCCCAAACCCCGAATCCGTACAGAAGCCGTGGGAATCGTTTTCCATCCGGCCGTGGACAAGCTCCAGTCTTAAAAGAAAATAGTCGCAATAGAAAGAGGGAGAGAGCAACTACCGCAGCTACAAGACATTCGACTGTTGAAATGTAATGTAAATTGTGTATATCTTTGCATATCTCTCCATAGGCGCTTGTGTTTGTGTATTAAACACTCGCACAGGCGCAGAGACCAACTCTGCAACCGGGAGACTGCCTATATTTAGATACCTTCTGCTCGCTCTCAGGGTAATAAAACAGGAAACCACGTAGATTTCTCTCCCCCTTCACTTGTCAGGCAGAAACCAGCGACGTTTCCCCGGGAGGAGGAGAAGCAGCAGAAGATGCCGCAACACAGGCAGCCCCCCCGGCGGCTCAGCACCTGCCTGGCCTCCCAGGGGCTCCCGGGAGCAGGGGGCAAAGGTGGCCCGGGGGTTAAGGGCCTCTCCCAGGCAAGCCTGGGGCTTTGGCAGGTACTTTTCTGCTCCGATTCTCCTGTCAGTGAGAAGGTGAAGCGCCTCGAGCGCAGCACACGGGCCCGGGGAACGGGGAAGCTCAGCTGCCCTCCCTGTGGCTGCCCGGGGTTAGAGCACCAAACCGCCCGGAGCAAGCAGCTCGGTTCGGAGAGCCCCGGAGCCCAAGACACGGATGCTCCTGCCGCAGCGGGCCGGGAGCGCTCCTGGAGCAGGGCTGACCCCGCGGCCAGGGGAGCCCTAAGGCGGTGGCAGTGGTGGCTCTAGCGAGTAGCCTGGTTTTCCCCGGGTGATGGGAAAAATCTAGAGCACCTCCTTGGCCCGGACGTACCTCAGGGATGCTACCGCTCCTCGCCTGTCCGAAAGCCTGCCCAAAGAGGGGTCTGCTTTCGCCTTGGCCGGTGCTGCGGGGGAAACCGAGAACCATTTCCCAGCCAAGTCGCACGGCGGCCGGGACCCCGCACCGCTCCGGGCCGGGTAGCGCTTCCTCCTCCTCCAGGGGAGAGTAGAGACGCCAGTGGGCAAGGAGGCTGTGACCAGAGACCCCGGCCCCGCCGGGTCCTCCGACTGCGGGGCCCTCCGCACCGCGGGAGTCTCTCTTTCCCCCGCACCGCGGCAGTACGTCTCGACGGTTATTCGGTGCCTTGCCGAGACACCGCTGTACCGGGCGGACACTCAAACGCGTGTTGGATTTTTTTTTTTTTTGGGTTGTATTTGTGTATTTTTATATATATTTTGAAAGGGAAGGAAAGAATGTCGGCGATCCGCATGCAAGCCCTCACTCTCTCCAGATGGATAGTGCGGAGCAGGAGGGCGAGTTCACTCCTGGGCCTGCTCGGGAAGGGGATACCGAGGTGTACGGTGAGGGCCCGCACCAGCCCCAGGCGGGCCAGGGGTGAGGGCTGCCTTCCTTCCCCCGCTACCACAGACACCGCCCTGCCCAGCTCCCAGCCGGGTCCCACGGGCCCGAGCGGAAAGCCATGGCCAGAATATGAGGGTTTTGATTCCGCTGCCCGGAGCCGTCGGGGCGACTAAAGAACCCTCCCCTTCTCTGTTTGCCCAGCTCTATACCAGAGCTGGGAGAAGTGTTAGCCAAAAGGTAGTTCCCAAGTGATGCTGGTGATGAGTGCAATTGTCGGGGCGTTCATTGAAAACGTAATAGCGGGGAGTGGTGGCTGGAGACCCGCGGGTTACGCCGTTTGGGGGCTCTCAGTTGCTCCCGTGGCTTTTAGCCTAAAATCTGAGTCGGTAGTAAAGAGGCCGGCAGTGCTCCCGAACGACACTGTTGGTAGCCAGCAACGGATTCGCCTCCGAGCCAAGGAAGCCGCTCCCACGGCAGTAGCTCGGCGCTGGGAGCAGCAGAGCAGGGCAGGGGGAATAGAGGGTCAGCCCAGCTGCGGGCCAGGGGCGGGTGGCGACCTGAAGAGACTACCTGCTGTCTCAAAAGGGGTGCAAATTGCTATCAGGACTGACGGCTGATGTCCTTGATGTCCTTTCCACCAGAATAGAGACACAGCTATTAATAACGATAAATATATAGGTAATAGTGCTCGTATGCATTTCAAACTTTTAAAAAACAATAATATTTCTAAAAAAAAAAAAAAAAAAAAAAAAAAAAAAAAAAAAAAAAAAAAAAAAAAAAAAAAAAGAAAAGGAGCTGAAAAGGCTGCACGCAGCCTTTTCATGCACGGCCGATTGGCAACCAAAACAGTGGTTCCACACCGAGCAAGAATGGCCAGAAAACCATCAAGCGGGTGGAAAGGCAAAGAAGGTTCTGCTTTTCAGCTTCCTGGGGCTATACGGCGTGAGAGTGCGAGAACAGGGGAGCGGGCGGGCCAGGGCAGAGGGGCGGCGGGGACGGCGTTGGCAGCCGGACCGGGACCGGGGCGAGCGCCCACGGAGGGGCACGGGTTACCACTTTCTTTCCTAAATTTCTCCGTGTGGAAAAGAAAATCCTGCAAGCAGTGATGGCTCAGAAAGGCTCTACCTCCCCTGACCGCTGCTTCAGATCCCGACCTTCCCTTTCTCCTCTAGAGGTTTGAGGACCCTGTTCGGCATCGTTGATCGCTCCCCGAGACGGCGAGACCCCCCTGCTTTTCTCCCGGGTGGGGGTAAAATACTTCGCCCATGCATATGCGCTGCGTTGCGCTAAAACCGGCCAGGGAAATCCTTCGTGTCGCAAAGGACTCGAATGATAATTAGGGATGAAATGCGCGTGGAGAAAACGAATATTATTTTTGGCTTGTGGGGGAATAATACAGATTTGCAAACTATACGAATAAAGCTGGGTAGGGTGGGAGGAGAGGGAAGGGAGGCAGTTCTGCTGGCTGCCGGTAGCACTGGGGCTTGACGGCGAGGTTTGTGCCGGTCTCTTCTGCTCGGGACAGCGAAAACGAGGGACAAGTCGTGTCCAGGCTTTGCCTTTTAGTACTCGCATGTGGTACCGGGCGGCGGCCGCGGAGTGTCCGGGGGTGGTGCGGGAGGTGTCAGGGCGGGGGCGCAACGCGAGCGGCACAGCCGAGAAGACCCGGGGCCGTTTTCCTCCGTGAGGGATGTCGTGAGCGGATTTACTGCGGTGCCGACGTCGCTGCTCTGCTTTGCACGGCGGCACAGTACTTCTAAATGAACACAGAAAACAAATAATTTGTACTTGGCTAATTAAAAACAGACAAAGGACGACACGCTGAATCCTTTATTCAGTTAACAAAAAAATATCGGAAATGGGGAACTTCTACGAATATATTACATTCTCCGAGTATCGCAAGAAAAGAACGTATGCGCTAATTCACTGGTTATAAACACCACACTGCAGGGGTGCAGGCTCTCATTTTGTCAAGTGGTTCTGCAGGTTCCTGTAATTTGTCTAAAATTTGACTGATTTGTAGAATAAAAAATAAAATTGAATGCCTGGAAGAAACGGATGGTTTTCCTCGCTCTTAGGCAAAAGCTTTGACGTGTTGCTTTTAAAAGTGTGGTCTGCACCATGGATTCGCGGACCCTGGAAAGTAGTACTTAAATGTCCATGCCAGCCTATGACCCGACGCATAAGAATGGCATAGTTTTACCAAAAATATTTCCAAACGATACCGAAATATCCGCTTCGTTTTTGCGAACAAATGATTTCGCTGAAGAAGAAGGATCAGAAACGAAGGGAGAGGATGCAGAAAAAAAAAAATCTATCGCAAGCCCTCGCCATAAGGGGCGAACTTTAAAAGGAAAAAACGACATTTTGTCTTAGAAAAAAATATATGCAAGCTTTGCAACGTGGAAAATGCTTGTAAACCGATCTTCCCTCAGAAGAGTCTCGTTTTCAGAGCTGTGGCAAAGCCCTTTTGCCGGGCGGGCGCGGCGGGGATGAGCGGGGCTGGCGGCGCCGGCTGCGGCTGGAGACCGCGGCGGGGCCGGGGCGCGCTGCCCGCCCGCGGCAGCCGGACAGCCCTTTTCTGCCAGGGACTGGTGTAACTACGGGAGATGTAGACGTGTCCCTTGCAGAGGACGTCTTCCAGAAACCCTCCTAGTAGGGTCCGAACCCCTTCATTTCTCTCCTCCGGGAGATGCCTGCTCGCTGCTCGGGACAACCGCCCATCGCGGCCGCATTCCCGCCTGGCTCCCTGCCTCTCTCATTCCTCTACCTGCAAAACCTTATCTCAACGACGGAGCGTCTCTCTTCTGTACCCCGCACCGTGAGCAGGGCAACGCAGGCTCGGGGCAGAGCCCTCGCCCCGGGGCATTGCGGGCAGCGGGGCGGGAGCGCCCGGCGGCCCCGGCCCCGGCAGCGCGGTCGCCCCGGCCCCGCCGGGCTGCTCTCGGCCTCCCGCGGCCCAGCAGGGAGGGTCTCCTCAATGCCAGGCCTGTGTATTTGCAGTTTGATTTCGCACGTCAAGGATAATTTCTTCATACAATTTAATGGACGTGGCTTGACATCCATAATGATCGCTAATCATTCAAATTATTTTTGCTAGCGCCCAGACATGTTCCAGTTGTTGTGATAGATCGCGTTTCACCCATAATGACGGACAATTACCATTTCTAATTCGCCGGCTTTTGACACCTAAATCCACCCACCATATGTGGCTGAAACGCGCCGGGCTCGGCTGCAAGGCCCTGATGACATTTGCAGCAAGCCCCTCTCATCTGAGAGAGGCACCTGGGATGTCATCAACACCCCCCCCGCCCAGCACCCCCAACCATTCCCCAGGCCGCTGGGGCTCGGCCGTGTGCTCTCGCAAGCCCCCGGACAGCAACTCAGTGGCCGTGGGTGTGCGTGGGGCAACCCGGCGAGGAGAGGAGTGAGTCCCACGCCGAATAAGCCGTCCCGGTCGCTCACCGCCCCGCCGCCCTCCTGGGGCAAGCCAGCTGGGCTCGGCCTCGGAGCAGCTGTACAGTTCGGAGAAAGCCCCGGCTGGGAAAGCGGGAGCCGGGAGTCAGGGGCGTCTCTGCGGGCTGTTCCCTTCCCCTGCCCCATCGTGGCCAGGAGAGCCCGTGCGTCTATTTGTGCAGCGCCAAAGGAGATCGTCTCTCAGTGCAGGCGAAAAGCCCTGATGCTGCTCGACGTGGGGACATGTGGCCTTGAATGGTCCTATATAGAAGAGACAGAAAAGGGTGGCGGGAGGCTCAGCGGTAGAAAGGGCGAGGAGTGCTTTCCACCACATCTGTGAGCTTTCCTGGGGCATCCACCTCCACGGTTCCCTTGGGAATCCGATGCACCCGATGGAGGGTCTCTCTGTGGGATGCGATGAACCCGGAGGAAGCAGAACTGACAGCTCCGCGTCTCCACTGCCGGCGCGCCGGCTCCACTCGCCCGGGCCCGCCCCGGCCGGGGGGCACCTCTCGCTGCGCGGGCAGACGCTACCCGGTACCCCGGCCCCTCCGCGCCGAGACACGTTTTGCCAAAAGCAACGGGGCGAGCATTAACCCTGGGTGATTTTTTTTATTATTATTTTTTTAATAAACGAATGAAGCCATGGCGTTTGGTTTTAAGCCCTGCCGACGGAAACGCGCCCCAAGTGCCACGACACGACAAGCACAGCACAACGTCCCTGACGAGTGCTGCAAGGAGAGAAACTCCACGTTTCTATAGATCGGCAGGCATCGCTTTCTTTTTCAGCCCTAAATATTTCTGCTGCGCTATCATTTGAAGTGCCACACGAAGAATCTCCTTCGGTAGAACTAAATGACTGTGGGTATCCCACTCACAGCTGCAAGGAAGGGCAGAGAGGGAGCAAACGAAGTCAGACCCTGGCGTTGTGCTGCTCTCCTCCGTAGTGCAATGCTCATCGACGGAGGTAAAGGCCTAGTTAGAGCGACAGATAAGCAAAGTTTCCAGCGGGACGGGCAGATCTGTCCGAGGGGTGGCGGTGTGAACGCCATGCGCCCGAGCATGCCGCGGCGCCACACGGGGCTTCCCAGTGCCCTCATCCCTTGGTTGTTTTCCCTGAGCCCCTCTACCAACTCTTCCCTCAAGCCGCACACTGAAGCCGCACATATCGCCTTGGACATCGCTTCGCTTCATCTTCAAAGCATAAACCCCACCCAAACTTGACAGCTCCTGTTCAACGCCCTTTTTAAAAGATTGTTTTTCCGCTGTTTTCTTTGCTGGGCACCCGCAAAGGGCAGCGCGGCTGCCGGGAGCGGCTGCAGGGCGAGGGGGCCGCCGTGTCCTCCGCGGTGAAGCTCCGGGGGGAGCTGCCGGGCCAGCATCCGCCGCTGGACCTCAGCTCGGGGCGGTGAGCGGGAACTGTCATCGGCGGGAAAGTGCTGAATTTGGCTTGACCGCCGTGTTGCCCCGGCCCCGCTCCTCTGCGACAGGGATAAAGTCCCTTGGACAGCTTGGGAGGAGGAAATGTGGTTCTCATAGTCTTCCTAACGGAGAGACTGGGTGGATTTATCCATCAATATGCTTTAAAATAAGGACTAGAAGGATTGTCTGTCTGAGGTTTCTCAGTTCCCGGCGAGGTATTTTGATGAGATTTATTTCTAGTTAAACTTCCACGGCATGTCTGAGTTGTGATCGCAGTTTCCTCTAACAAAATACTTCCGCAGCCCTCGATGTCGAGGTGAAGACGATGGAAAAAACCACCAACCCACTACATGTTAAAAATTAGGGCACCGCGAGTCATTTAATATCGACTGCCTGCCAGAAGCGAGGGCTTCTCGCTTGGGAATGGAAGGCTTGTCCGAAACGCCTCGGTCCTCAGGTGGACCCAAACAAACCGCAGGGAAAGGCGGCACAGGACGGACGGGCAGTCTGGGAGCCGGGTCCCTCCTCTGTACCCCCTCTCCTCTTCTCATGCGGGATTCCAGTCCCGTGTCTTTGCTGCCGTCCCTCCCTGGGTGCTTTATCCCAGCGGCCCTTTTTTCTGCAGGGCCCCGCATACCACTGAGCTCTCCCGTCTGCATCACCCGCGTCTTCAAAATATCTTCTCAGCCATCCTGTTTTCGCCCTCAAGGGATCTGCCCATTTTCAGGTCAACAGGAGAAATCATAGAATCACGGAATATCTCAAGTTGGAAGGGACACATAAGGATCAAGTGCTCGACTTGAGTGTCCGTGCTCAAGTAATGACACTCAGTGAATGTTTCGCTTGGTTGCACCTGGGAGGTTGGGGGCTCCACAACTGCAGCATGAAAGGAATAGACTCATGTCCCTCAGTGGCAGCAGGACCAAGGTTCAGGAGCTCTGTAGTGCTAGGGAAGTCATCAAGGACACCTCAGTAAGAAGCCCCCAAAGTCAGTAGAAAAATAATTGTTAATGATCTCACTGGGTTTAGACATACTGGTGCGATTAACGGGTCTTTAAACTTTAATTTTCCCACCGAGACTCTGCCAGGTGTCTGGACTCCAGATAGCTCAATTTCTGCCAGGTTTGGTCTGGGGCTTTTGCCATGTTCTAGTTTAGATCACATTCGCGCACCTTCTCCACTCTGACCTTCACATGCTCACCCTTATCGATTGTAGTGAGTTTCCTAAAACAAGCAACAAGACAAAACCATGACATTTCAGAACTCATAAATAATTTTTCCTGTACGTCTTTGACAAAGAGCGGGCTCTTACTATACAGGTTGCTCTAGCCAGCTACAGAGACACGTTATATATGAATTTGGAAAAAAAAAGAATTTAAAAAAAAAAATCATCCTAGTTCTCTGCTAGGATAACAACAGGGAAAAAACAAACAAAATCACAACACAAAACAAAACCCCCAAACATACAATCATACCAACAAATAAAATAACAACAAACAAAACACAAAACCACCCTCACCACATGCGCCCCACCGCGATCAAAAAAAAAAAAAAAAAAAGAAAAAACAACCCACCAAACCAAAGCAAACTCCACAAAACCCAAAACAATGTTCCGGCGACAGAAGGTCAGTTTTCCTTGATAACTTTACAAGATACATACTATTTTATATCTTAACACACCATCTTAAACCTGGAGATCTCAGAGATCTGCAAGAAAGCAAGACCTGTTCCACGGGAAGTACTGTCTTTTTGTGCTTCTGCACGGAACTTCTAGGTATCCTGGGAACACAAAGGTCTCTTAGCTTCCTAGCAAGATTTCCACAGGGATATCAAGGAAAGTACGAAGTCCTCAGTGCTCCTGTCCCTGCTCCCAGCAGATGCAGCTGAACCAGCTTTCAGACCCCCGCTGGCTCGGGACGTGGTGTCTGACACTGCCATCTTGTGTCCCAGAGCTTCAGCTATTATTTACAAAACCAAAGTCTTTGTCACCAAGTTTCAATGAAAAGGTGTAATTTGCAAAGAAAAAAGTGTAGCTGGGTCTGCAGACAGTTTAACACACGGTCTCAAAGGGAGGTGCCAAGTGCCCATTTTATTTAAGACACTAAATCTTAACGTTTTAGCTTCTAGCTAAATAGCATAGTTTGAGCATAACTGAGCCTATTGGATCTTCTCAAAGAAGCAGTTTTTTCTGTGTCTCTCACGGTTCAGCTCAGGCTTTGCTGATCTCTCAGGTCTCTCCAGTGGCACTTCTAGTCTTGTTTACTATGCTCTAGGAAGAAACTAGCAGAGTTTGTTTATTCTCTTCAGACTCAAACATGAAAATCATGTCAATAATTTAATGCATATTTTCTGCCTTTGCTAACACCCCTGTAACCACAAATGGATATCTACAGACACACCATGCGGTTTTGGTGAGTGGTTTCAACAGGTAAAGCTGCAGGAAAGAGAAAAACTATGGAAAATAATTCAAATGAGGCAAGACAAAGAAGTTTTACCCTTGCTTAATCATTTTAACTGACTGGCACAGTGAGGGCAGATGGAAGTGAATTGAGGGTGATATAGCCATTTTATATCCACTACTACACGTATAAACATTTTGGGGACCTGGAAAGGGATGGGTAAAATGGGGACAACAGAGACATCTCTGGAACTGCAAAAGGGCTGTCAAACCATGTATTATTTTTGAATTATCTATTTCTTTCCCTTACAGAGAAGGCCTAGTGCCATGTTAAAGAGAAAGACCCGAAGTTTATTTAATGTTTCCTGACTTTTTCTTTCGGTATGTTATGACCTAGATTACTTAAACACAGTTTTCTTTTTTAATTAAAATAAGTATAGATTGAAAATCACTGTATCCTTTTAAAAGTATTAAAGTCATATAAGAATGGTGTAATTAGAGTAAGTGATGAAAACTTTCTGGTCAGGACTTCAAAACATGTCAAATTAATAATGAACAACTTGACCAAGGTGTTGCGAGTAATGTTAATTAAAAATGTCCACGTGCAGTCCCTTTGAGGGCATGTGAATAAATATCTAACAGTTTCTATTGGGGTCTCAGTTTATACTGAAAATGAGGAAGTCTTTATAATTCATAACTATTACAGAGTCTTTATGAATGGTCTTTCTCATATTTCCCACTGGAAACCATTAGATAATCTGTTTTTATTATACAGAGCCAAACATTTGGCTTAATATTTTTGTTTTAGAACAGACCACAGAATCGTGGGGATATTAGCCATCTCATAATTTTTAGGGGTGCCTTAAAACCATGTACATTTATTCCTGTCTTGAGAGTTTCTTAAAGTTACAATCTTTGAGTCTTTTTCTCCTAAAAATATTACCCAAGATACGCATAAAACAGGCATTAAAGGAGTTTCCTACTCTATGTTTCTTCATTAACCACCCACCAACGCTGTGGATTTAAGAGTCTACACAACTAACTGAGTCAGTAAATTAACAAAAAAAATCCAGACAGCTGGAGCAACCAAGCAGTAGATGGTACATTGGTCTTCATGTTCTCATATTAGCACATTAACCAAGCAGAAAGGGAGCTTTCAGTTATGCCTTTATTTATTTTTTTTTTAAAGTCAACAAGATACATGGTCTTTTCCTGCAAAGTCAATATATTTTTTGATCCAAATCTGAACTAAGAGATAACAGAAGTGTGTGGATTGATGTATTCTGAGTATCTGAAAAAGATTGTTAAGTTGGAAGTAATGGACTTCAAGCACAATTTCAGCTGGTGTTTGGTGTTCTAAACTATGAGTTATTCAGTATTTCAAACTGACAGCTTGTAAATTTTATTAAATGCAGAGCAATAAAATTTTGTAAGTTTCTGTCATTTTGAATTTTAGTGGCTCAGACTGAAGCCTCCAGCCTTTTAAATCACAACTTGTGTGAGCACAGCTCTAAAGCATTCACCAATCTTAAATGTGTGTTTTTCAAAGCCTCATTATTGCCTTTGCTCACAAAATATCCTTGTCAGGATCCAGGTATGCATTTCTCCTGTCACCGATAGGTTCAACTGTCATGTTTACAATCTATATTGTACAAAGCTTTTTTCTCTTCGTTCTCACAAGGCAGAAAATAGAATAAGGTTAGCACTGATATTACCCTTCAGACCAGTCAGATTTTCTCCTTAGATTTCCAAAAATTTTCTTTGCATGTGCATGGCAAGAGTCTGGCTCAAAGATCCTCGGTTTGCACTTGAGAGGACAAATAAAAACATACCAACACCTATCAGTTAAAGCTAAAATCTGCAGGGAATATTTTTTAAAATTTCTTGCATGATAAAATGAGATCAGTGTAGATCTCTGTTAACATTTTAATGGACTAACAGAGCTTGAGGAGAAGGCAATTTTGGGTAGACAAAGAATTACAGAAACTTGGCCAAACAGCTCAGACATTTATGACAGCATTTTTTTTTTTTTGGAGAAGATTACAGCTACCACTGAAGAACCAAAGTGAAGTGATAGAATTGTACAGCATCCAACAGATTTGTGTTTGCCAGTGGGGATCTAAAATCCAGCCACTTCACTTGACGTGCTCCAGCAGTCACAGATATGTATGTCAGTGTGTGTGACTGTGTGAGAGCGTGCTTTCGTCCATTTAACAGAATACTATCAACTTGAGATATCAAATGTTATTCCAAAAACATGTACTCTACAAGTGACCATAGCAAAACACTCCAGACATTTCAAATTGTGTTGCATGGTAAGAAATATTAAAGAGTCAGCACATCTAATTGTAAGTCTGAGTCTCAGTTCTCATAGTACTCTCCATGTGTGTTTTTTCATGGTATTTCATCAGATTTATATAATAAACTGTAAAAGCTCTTCATTCATTTAACATATTGCCAAACTGAACATGAATTTAGGCTGTTATTAACCAGCAATAATTTTGCCTGACTAAAGTAAAACAAAGTAAACCCATCAGGATCTGATCCACTGTTAGGTGATAAAAGGATATTTCAAGACATTGAAAATGTAATAATCTCTCATTAGAGAGATTACACCTAATCTCTCATTAGTAACTCTTGCACATTCTCAAAACCTCAATTGCAAGGTTTCATCCTGGTCTACTTGAGTACACATTTAGATATTCAAATGCTGTCACAGTTTAATTTTTCCTGGTGTGCTTTTCCTAACTATCTCTTCCTTGCTATTTTCTATACTCGTCTGGCTACTAATATATCTCTATAGTTTGGCTAAACACAGATCTGAAATAATCATGCTATAAAGCTACTCCAGCTCTGTCAATAACTCCTATAGTTTCGGCTGTGGTAGATGAACTGTCCTCAAAGATGTAAAAATTCCTGGGAGAAAATTAGTTTGGGAGCACATAGCCCAGTGTTGAACAAAAGCATTTTAGGTGAGTCATGACTTTTGATACCACACCAGAAGAAATTCAATACAAAAAAGGGTTTTATAAATCAGTTACCCAGACATGTGATGTTGCTGGTCATACTCATGGGTTACTGGCACGTAGTTCTGATTTTAGGTGTTGTGTTCGATAAAAAGATGGGCAGTATCTGAAATTCTAGCCCTTTGTCACTCCATCGGAGACACATTACCACTGAGCTGTGAGCTTTACTGTGTTAAATAATATCAATAATATCCAAGAAAGAATGTTTATTAGAGCTACCACAGACCAGCTGCTGGACTGGACCGTGACGCGCAGCGGCCCTGTCAGGACATCAGCTCTCCAGTTTGCTTGATGTCACAGCAGACGAAGTGGCAGCAGTGGTTTGTGCTCAGCCTCACCACTGATGTCACAGCTTAAGTCACTGATGAAGATGAGTTCACACAAAGGCACGAAGCTGCGGTGTGGGTGCACGGTCATTTCTGACAAGTCTTATGCTTGGGGGTAACCATGGGCATAGGTGTGGTAGTAAATGAGGAGGGGGTGGGGATCATAACATCCCGAATTGCGGCAGCTGTTTGCTCTCTGAACATGAGTCAGAGCCCTTTGCCACACTGGGTAGTGACATGAATGCCTGTCGGGCACAATAGACATTTCAAAGCTGATTAGGACATGTTACATTTAGCTATTCAAATGGGGATAATTTTCTGGCAAAGTATACTGGGACAGTTAGCGCTTCAATCATCTTTGCCTTCATTCGCTGACATGTTGCACTGAAATGGCACAGCTGGATGGTTTGTTGAGGTAACGCAAGGCTTCATCTTCTTTCTCTTGCCCTGTATCTTGTGTAGTCACTACGGCACTACATACCTGTGTAGGAGGCTACTATACGACACTTTTCAGACATTTCAAATTAATTTGGGACTCAAATTGTTGCCTACTCAAGAAAATCAGGTTTGGGTGTCTGCAGTCAGTGCAAACCTACCTCTCTCATGAAGGTTTGAGAGGAAAGCCATGCATCCAGCTCAGTAATTCCAGACTGAGATGTACAACTGACTGTATTGCTTGGATATTCACAGCAGCTAAAATATCTAGTCAGGCATAAAGATCTCATTTCACAAGGTGATGTACACAGGTATAGCAAATAGGTCATATTTGTTCTTAAAAATAGCAAATTGCAACCTGGGCATAAAGAAAGAAACAGGAAATTGCCACAGTTGCAGGGAAGAAGCAAGAAACAATGTGATTCAATTTGACAGATAACTGTGGCGGATCATCTGTGCCTTCCAGCTGCAAAGATATTTATACACAAGGAGGTTGAGCAGTGAAGGAGTGGAGTAAGCTCTTGTCTCTTCACATCGGAGTTCTTCTGTATCTGGACCGGTAATGGTTTTCCCCATACAGTGCGGGAGCTTCTCAAAGAGATATGCAGGAACAAAACTCCTGGAACAGGGATTCAAATTTTGCCAAGTGTGTCACAAATCAGAATATTTTTCTATGTTATATAGAGACTAGTAAAATAAAGCCTAGCAGTCTGGGGAACTAATTAAGTTTGAGCACACTGAAAGCATGGTTGGTATGCACTGCAGTGAACACAGAACTGCATGTTTAGGTATAACAGTCATTACTAACATCTGCAGTTTAGTGTTGGACATAAACGTATCTTTGGAGAGGTCAAGGTAGGAAACCCTGAGCTCTACTCTTGCCTTTGAGGCTGACGCCATATATGACTTTGAACAGGTCAGTTAGAGTTGGCAGAAAGGGGATTGCAGTGGGTTTCCTACATCAAGATTTATTCAACTGATGTACATGCAGTTCCTTGGATGGAGATCAATAGCAAATGATTATTGTTGGGGAAGCCGATCATAAAAATGGTGAAGCGGTATTTTCATTATCATGAGAGTCTTAAAAATCATCTGTAATTAATAATTTATTCAGAAAACTGAGTTTGTCTTCTTGTGTATTGTTCACAAGTAGATAACATCTTCGCAGATTGATAGACTATATAAAGACATTTACTGATGTACGTCCAAGCGATTTCTCCTGGCATAAAGTTCAGTGTGAAAAAGAATAATTAATGAGGACCTCCAGGCAAGTAGAAAATAACATACATTGCAACATAGGTTTATTTCACATGTCAGATTGACGTGACAGTTTTCTTTGCTGAAAGACAATGGAGATGTGGTAGAAGTCACCTATGTAGACACTGATAAAGAGAGAGTGGCTACTCATTAAGTTAAAAAGATGGAAATCAGTGGATAAAGTGAAGATGAGAGAATCAGCTAAAGAGAAGATGATGATGGTTATTAGCAAAAGAAGTATCAGGCTACAGAGGATGGAGTATGTCAATTATAAGCTTCAAGTGCAATCCTGTGTAATGAATTTCTTAATAAGTTGCCCACAAAATGCAAGATTGGGCTGATTAACTGGTAAGAGGATGTTGGGAAGCTATAGAGGAGGCTCAGGATATTGGGCCAAAAGAACTGGATACATCTGTAGTCTGAAAACTTGATATGGGATAAGATTCAACCACATAAAGTGCAAGGTCATACACTTGGAAACCAGTAACTAAATCTTCAGAAGATAAGACATTGTAGTTAACAACTGAAGAGGAGAATGAGATGGATCTATTTGGAATGTGTTTTATTTATGAAAAAGCAAATGCCATTGTAGCGCTCAGTAATAAAAGCTGGGGGAAAGGAGGAAAAGGGGGACATTTGAGGTTATGGCATTTGTCTTCCCAAGTAACCATTACATATGCTGAGGCTCTGTCTTCCAGGAAGGATCTAAACATTTACCTGCTAAAGGGAAGTAGTGAATGCATTCCCTTTTTTACTTTGCTTGTATGCACAGCTTTGTTTCACTTATTAAACTGTCATCTCATCTTTCATTTCTTATTTTTACCCCTATGATTCTCTCCTTCATCTTGCTGAGGGAAAGTGAGCAAGTGACTGAGTGGGCACTTATCTGACAGGTGGGGTCAACCTACCCCATGGAGTAAGACCATGGCTCCAGAACAAGCTTCCAGCAAGAGCAGTGAGGGCTTTTTATTAGACTGGTAACAAGTCAACACTGTGAGAAAGACAGCTTTCCCCATTATTCTAACAAGCATTGTGGTTTTGAGACAAGGAACAGGAGTTCCCAGTGATCCTCTGTGTTCAGGTGGGAAATTTCAAATTTGTGTGACCTTCTCAGTAGAAGTCAGATGTACAATTCCAGTTGCCTCTTCTACAAATTAATTATTGTTCTGAAGATCTTTTTGACCTTTTTCTCTAACCTTTTTTGTTACTTAGCCTGTCTGTTGCTGGATCTTCTACTCTGAGTTGGCTAGTGTGCTTTCCTTTGACAGTGAGAAAAAGTGTCCACCACACTGAAAATGTGGTGTGGCTTTACTAGTAAATTCAGCTAGTGGAAAGACCAGAGAACTTGTTTGTGCATTCACACAACTGGAGAGAAAGTTTCCAATGTGGGTTTTTCATGTTAGCTGTGGCCAGAATTACTGTTCATGTCTTAAATATTAGCCAGGTGTCAGTCAGTCAGTGATTTCCCTTTCCACAATGCAAGGAAAATTTAGCACCTTGCACAAATTAAAAAGCTAGTACTGACTTCACACTTCTCTGCACATCACAGACAGTGTAGAAGCAGAGATGTTGTTTGGGACCACATGCCTTGGACACTTTTGCAGGCGGGAGGATGCGGTTAGCCTTCTCTTAAACATTTAGCTTGGCCTCCATAGTCTCGTGCTTGGTGAACCTCACTGGTCCTGTTTTACTGGGTAGTTTGTGGGGAACAGCTGGCTAGCGGTTCTTCCCTATTTTATTAGGCAATGTAGTTCATAAAAGTTGTGGCCTTCAGTTTAACCATATTCCTGTGTGGAAAGTCTTGTTCACTGCAGTGTCTGGGCCAAAGACGTTTACATCACCGTAATCAACAAGTACTTAAAGTGGTTATTCCTTAAATGACCTTAGGTTAGCAGGAAGCAAGATGGAAGGATGCCCTTCCAAAAGCAAGGATTTCCAACTTCAGTAAGAACTGCTTTTAATGTGTATAAAAACAAGTGATTATTTAACATTTCCACTCAGTTGTCAGTCCAGTCAGCTGCATTAATCACTGAGTCTGACTCAAGGCACAGTAATCAAGCAGTGCAGAAAAAAAGACTATCTGGTAAAGACATTAGAGATTATATTGATGAAGAAGAAACAGTTTGTTTTTTATTTGTAAATCTCTAGTGCAATTAAAAGTAACAGCTGTTTTCTACTCTGCTTCTTAGCTGAGTGGCAAAATCAACACAACACCACAAATACTTTTTTTTTAAAACGCACATTCCACTTTTTTTTTTTTTTCCAACAATTTCACTTTTCAAGAAGGAAACTTTCTTCATTCAAACAGATGTAATGGCAATTTCCACCTTGAAGAAGAGGAGTGTCTATGGATCCCAGCTACAGAGACCTGAAACAGAAAAATTGATAAGAATGAAACACAAAAGGAAATGGCCATGTTTGTATAAGCACAGGAAGAAACAGCAAAACAAAAGTGAAAAGAATGGCTTGTACTGGCAACAGAGGACACAGCTTCTGCCGATCACTCTGAGAAATGTGTTGTTTCCATCAAGCACTGAAGAGGACAGCACAGATGACTTGCTAGCTAACGACCCTGCATTCCTGACCAGGATGGCAAAAAGGTCACAGGCTCTCACACATGCTATTTCTTTTTCCATCAGCCCAGAATTCCCCCCATTCAGATTGGTTCACACCTTTTCTCAGAGCTTGGAAGAAACATAGAGCTATTTCCTATGTAGATAGTGATTTTTGGCTCTTTTGAAGATATTTGCATGTAGGAAATCCATACTCATACTATATTCTAAAAGCTTCACACATTCACGAAGATCTAGTTTGCATTTGTACAATTTACATTTGCAAATATATTAGACTGTGTATGCTATAGTCAGGTTAACTTAAGAACAAGGGGGCAAAGGAACCAAAACCGGAACTCTGCTATTTCTTCTTCAAACAGAAACTGATTACCAACAATTGTTTTCCAATTAAATTGGAAAAAAATGGTGGAGGGAAAAGGGAGTATTTCTGATTGCCAGCTCAAAACAGGAGCAGAATGAAAAGCAATGGCTTGCACTGAAAAATCTGACTAGGAAGGTGTAGGGGAAGGCGTAGGGCAAGGTGCGAGGGAGGGAACTGGTGGCATCCAAGAGAGGTATAGAAATAAGCAGGTGCCAGTTGGTTTAAAAAAGTTCCTTTTGACCCAGATGAGGAGTGAGTTTCTCTGTCTCCCGTGAAGGAGGAAGATGTTCCACAGGAGGGGCTGACTGAGAGAATGAATAATAAGAGACTCTCACATTTGTCTCTCACCCTGAGAAATTCCGATAGATCTTTCCCATAGCACCAGCTTCCCACAACACCCACTCAAAACCTTCCAGTCCCCCTTCCCTACCTACATAAACTTCTCTGGCCCTTCCTGTCACTCTCCGTTACCTCTGTCCCCCCAAAACTCACTCAGCAGTTGTACCGTTCCCACCTGGGGAGAGCTGCCAAGCCTTCAAATACTCCAGCCTTTTCAGCTAAAACTGAATTGGAACAACTTCAGTGACAATCTGAAGATGAAGAACCAAACCAAATGAAAACATTTATTAAACTCACTGCCCAGTTGATAAAGGTGTAAGCTTTAGTAGTGGCATAGAGCAGCAGCAACAATCAGCCTTACAGACCCTTAGAAGTCCTCAACCAGAAGTGAAAATCTGTGTAGGCTAAATCTAAGTCTCCTGGGTTTGCCTTTCTCAGAAACCTTCCATGGACTCCTGCAAGGTGTTTTCAAACACCCAAGGCTCCAATGACCAAGAACTATCAGTTTAGGGAATCGAAATGAAGATATATAGCTCTTCTCTCCCTTTTTCTGAAGTACAGAGATAAGAAGCTGTCTATACCGTTTGGTTTTTCACATATTAAGAAGTAGAAAATGCTGAGGCCAAGTAATAGGTCAAACCTGACAGAGAACGGAGATACAATTACTTTCTTATTTGGAGCGTAAATGAAGTATGGAAATTTTTAAACCATTGTCATCTTACTTATCATTGACAATATTCTCAATTACCAGTCGATTACCAGATAATTTATTTATTTATTCATAAAGAAATACTATAAAGTATATAGAAAGTATAATGAAAAACAAAAGAGCAAATATAAAAATACTGACTGTATGTCCAATAAACAATCATTATTTCCTGTGTCATTGGGTGACCCAGGCATTTTGCAGTGAAAGCTCTATTCAAGGGCACTGCTCAAGAATTATTTTCTTAATATTCTAAAAATGCAGAAGAGTTTCATATTATTTGCATACTGCCATCAATGAAAAAAAAAAAAGACTGGAGTGTGTTCTGTTTGTTAATTCCAGTGTTTTTCAACATGTCTCAGATACCTTCTTCACCTGTAAAGTATCAAGCAGTTCATCTACAAATCCTTGTTCATATTTAGCAACTATCAAAATAGTTAAGATTGCATTACAAAAATATTTCAATTCAAAAACCTCCCTAGAGGGGATGTGCTGGTACCAACAATCCATACCACTGCACATAAAATAACTACATCACACTGTTAATTTACTTGCTGAACATCGACAAATATTATCTACCAAGATTTGTAGTCTGATTGTTTGCTCCATTATGGTAGTATAAAGTGAAATGTGGTAAATAACAGTCTTTTGTAGTTCTATTGTTAATTTAAAACATCAACTCCACCAGACAGCTTTAATCTTGTACACTGATTATTTACATAGCAAAAAAGGATTTTAGTACCTCCCTGTCATCCATACACTGGAGAACTGCAAGGAGGCTCTTTGGGGCTGAGCTGTTCAATTACATTCCTATGCTGTCTACTGGAGTACTTTCCATTCATCTTTCTTGGTGGTCAACAGCAAACATGTATGTTTATCCATATGAAATATTCTTTGTATTTTGAAAATTATGCCTCAATATATAAATGCTTATTTAAATAGATCATACACAGCCTCAAGACAACTTTAAGCCCATGAATGCTATATTAAAGATGAGATAGTTCTTTTCATATTGTTCATTTATTTAGATGATGACACTAACTTTTAAAAAGATCAGGTGATTTTTTGAGGAAAAATAAATATAATCTAAGAAGAAAATTAAGTTTGGGCATGTGTATTATAACACATACATTTCTTTGTCATATTTTAAATGAGAATACATGTGTCCTGGACACCTGGAGCACCTTCCTCTCTGATCATCCTGCTTTTGCATATGCAGTTTGAAGCCTCTCTAGTTCTCATCTTTGGGATTGAATAGAACCCCGCTTCTTTCCAAAAGCACTGGGAAACTTTGAATTAATCTTTTATGTTCTTTCTTAAGGTGACTGAGGCAGAATTGTCAGGAATCTGAATAGCTCCATCAACAGTGGTTTATCAATCACCTGTCTGCCCTGATGTGAGATAAGGAGCTTTTAAATGTCAGATTCCAATCGTACAACCATTCAGTATGTTGGAAATCAAAGTAAAATTCAATGTTTGTCTCTGTTGCTATTCCTTCCAAGAAATGCCATTCAGCTAAGCCCTGATGCTGATCTTGCTGAAGTTCCTAGTTAAGAGAACTTGCAGTATAATTGGGCTAGAAGAAGATTTGAAATGGAAAGTAGTTGATGAGTAACACATTTAATTTGTTTTGAAGTATGAAGAAAGTGACTAAGATGTGTGTCTGGTTTTCCATTGGGAAAGCATTTGGCCTCAGTTCTGCAAACACTTGAGTTCATGAGTAGTAAGGAATCTTCTTGATCCTGCTGAGGATTGAGTAAAACAGTGTACTTGTAACATCGGAAATTTCTGACATATTCATTTTAAAAAGAAAATATTGAAGAGACTGAAACAGGAATGATTTCTATTTAGGCATTACACAAAGTTCTTGTAAAAATTCATAGCTTGATACCGAATCCATTAAAGTACATCTATATTTTAAACAGTCTTAGCTGTCTCTCCAAACTGTTGAGTAAACTATACACAAAGAATTGTTATCACTCATCGTATTGGAAGGATATGGCAAATAGGGGCTTGCAGAGATCTGGTACTATTTGATATTTTTATTAACGACTTTGGAATAGATAATATGATTCTTAAAGATGCAGATATAACTGAGTTGGAAGGGATAGCATGCATTTTGGAGGACCAGATTATAAATAAAACTATTTTGACAAACTGTGCAAGCAGCCTGAAAAAATAGGATGAAATTCAATGAGGACAAGCAGAAAGCAATACAGTTAAATAGGAATAAAACCTCAAAGTGTATGAAATTCTGATAACAGGAGATTCAGATGTTTTTTAGCAAATCAGACACAGTGTGAGCCAGCAATGTCATACCGTGAAGCAAGCAAACATCATACTGGGATATATAAACAGGAGTCTCGTATGTAAGGCACATGAAGTAAAACTTCCACTGTACGCAGTACTCACAAGGTCTCAGCCACAGTGCTGTATCCAGTTTTTGGCACAACACTTCAAGAAAGTGGAGAGGGGCCAAAGGAAAGCATCAAGAATAATCAGAAGTCTCGAAAAGACAAACCAGGGAAAGACTGGGCGAAGTGGAGTTGTTTAGTCTACAGAAAATAAGACGGACTGAAAACAGGCTGACAGTTCTCAAATGCGTGAAAGGCTGCTGCAGAAG
Organism: Pampusana beccarii; assembly: GCA_013399365.1. Lineage (NCBI taxonomy): Eukaryota > Metazoa > Chordata > Aves > Columbiformes > Columbidae > Pampusana > Pampusana beccarii. The sequence continues at coordinate 379,009 of VWYH01004160.1, read as the reverse complement.
AGGGAGGTTATAAACTGTTCTCTGTAGTCATTGCACATAGTAAGATAATGGTTTAAAACGCAGCTAGGGCTATGACAAGTTTTCTTACTGCCTATACGGATAGCGAAGTTCTGAGTAGATTATGTAAGGAAGTGTCGGTGTCCCTACCCAGGGGGCTTAGGAGAAGGTTGGGCTAAGAGCTGCAACGTGGGGAAACCAGGCTGCGCTCGGTGCGCTGCCATCAGGCTTGCTTTCTGTGCTAGCTCATGTCTTTAAAAATATTAATACGCCTTGCTGCTGCGGAGAAGCCCAGCCACGAAAGGCGCTCGGCCATGGCGGCGGATGTGGGCAGACCGAAAACGCAGCCCCTCGGCTGGGGCGGATCGCGTCTGCCGGGAGGCACTGCAGGCGCCCGGTTTCTGCTCTCGGAGATCTCTCCGGGAACGACCCGGGTTTTATTCTCCAGTTGTGAGCCTCCAAGCGCCCCGCCGGAAGAGCTGCCCTTCCCGGGACTTCTGCGGGGCTGACAGGCCCGGCCGCCCCCGGGCGGGTACGCGAGCCCCGCACCGGGCAGCGGGGCACTCGGGCAGCGGAGCGTCCCTGGTAGCCCCGCCCGCCACCTCTGACCCCCGCGTCCCTTGGTTACCGCGCGGGGCGTCACGCCGGGGCTAAACCACCGCTGCGCGTAGCGGAGAGTTGGGCTGAACCATTCGCGCCGCCGCCGGCGGAGAGGGGGAGACAAAAGCGAGGGCGCCGCAGGTGCCCGTGCTTGCGCCCGCAGCGGCTATTGACTTGTTGCTGTAGCTCCCGCCCGCGAGCTCTCCTCTCCCCCTTCCCTCCGTTCTCTCGTTGGTTTCGTCCCGTGCGGGCCATAGCGACGGCAGGCGCGCTGAGGGAAGATGGCGGCTCTGGCCTCTACACCGCTGCCGGCTCCGTGAGCGCGGCGCTCGCCTCTTTCCCCCTTCCCCTCCTTGCTCCTGCACCCCGTCCCTCCCGGCTGCCCTCCGCCTCTTCTCCTTCCCCGCCGGGGGCGTAGAGATCATGTCGGACTCGGAGGAGGAGGAGGGTCCGGACCGCCAGCTCAAGCTAGTGGTGCTGGGGGACGGCACCACTGGCAAGGTCAGTGCCGGCCCCGCCGGCAGCGCCCCGCTCCTCTCCGCCGCCGCGGTGCCCCGAGCCCCCTCCCTGGCCTTCCCTCTCAGTGCTCCCTCCGGCCCTCCTGCTGAGGGGGGAGCAGCCCATGGCGGCTGCCGGTTTGCTGCGCTGCCCTTGTCGCGATGCCCGGCGGCGTGCCGCCCGCTGACCGCTCCCTCGTCACCGCGGCCGTGCACGTCTCTTCTGCGTGCTCTCCCCCGCGTGTGTGCGGCGGGGCCGCGGCGGAGAGCCGGGCGGGCTCCCCGGCAGGCAGAGCCGGGCGCTTCGCTCCGGGGCCGCCTGTGTCTGCTCCGCATCGAAACCCTCTGACGGGGCTTCCGTCTCCTCGTGGCCCCCGAAGAGGCTCGGTCAGCAAACAGACCTACACGGATTTAATCCAATTTTCTTGAGCCATAATAAAAGGAGCGGCTAATAGCGTAATTACTGTGGTGCTGCCTGGTGCGGCGTTTCCCAGCGATCCCCGGGCTGGTGGCGGGCGGGCGATCGCTCGGCTGGAGCCGCTGGCGGAGCCCGCAGTTGTGCGGAGCGGCTGGCGGTGCCCTGGGCGGGCTGGGATCGGGGCCGGACACGGGAATTCGCGGTTCCCACCGAAACGACGAGCAGGGAAGGGTGCTCAGCTGAGTCTCCACACTCTCTTCATTTCGGCTGCAGGGCTGATACCCTCCTGAGAACAGTTTGCATGTGTTTGAGTTGCTGTTTCAGAGGTTGGAAGGAAGACCCTCTTCTGGGTCAGATTAGTTTTTGCTTGTGACTTCTATGGTTTTTTTTTTTCTATCTATAATCAACATAATTAAGTATTATATATAAGCAGTTTATAAACAAGTTTTACTTGTCATTTTGAAAGAGTAATTTTGACAAGCAGAGACCAAAGAAGGCAAAAGAGAGGGTGCTTTCTTACCCGTGGAAATAACCACTGATCTTTGCTTACACGTGTTAACACACCTATTGCAATATGTAGCCTGAATCCGTTTGTGAGATACACACTAAAATTTTATTGTATATTTGAAGAATACAGTTTTTCCTCTGTCATTAGCTTGAAAACACCAGGAGGCAGAAGTCTGCCTGTCTCACAGTTCTGATGAAAAGTAGAAGTATTCTTAGAAGTGGTTTAAATGAACCACCTGCCATTAGTAGAAATAAGCTCTTAGTGAAAGTATATGCATGGTTTTGCTCACTTGAGCTCTATGAAGAAACAAAATATTGTTTGTCTCCAGCGATTCTAAACACAGCCTGAAGTAGTATTGTTTTCATCTGGGTCAGTAGATGGGCAATTCCAAGCGACTATGTGTTGAGAGCATAATAAATGCACAGGATTGACAGCTGAAGTGCTGTTTCACTGGTAGTGTTCCCCAGGAGTTTTCCATTCAAACTGAGGAGTTCTTTCACTGCTGCTGTTCAGCACCTTGTGGCAAGACCTCTCGCCAAACATGGATTTTCAAGCGTTCTTGAGTTTTGATGCATATTCCTGCTGGTTCCTACCTCTCACACAGGAGCTCCCACTCGCTGAATTTCCTGCTGGCTCTAGGAATCCTGTGCTTGAAGTGCAGTTTATTTTGCATGAGCTATGCTATGCTATGGTGGGCTGCTTTTCCTCCTGTCCCCCCTAGATGATGCTGTAATAGAGGCTTCTTCCAGCTATCCTGATGGCCTAGCAGCAAACGCTTGCAATAATAGATTTATTGTAAGATCTTGTAAAAATAAAGTAGTGACTGGGTCATGGAATGGGAGGATAAAATGTACCTAGTGCTGTTTCAAGCAACTCAGAAGACTAAATTGTTGAGGTTCCTCTCCTTTGTTGGCTACTCTCTCTGCTTACTTGTTGAAACATGCGTGTCGATATGTTTTCAACCCTAAATAGCCTGACTCTCACATCTGGTCCACAGCTGGTCTTTACACATATGTATACTTACTCTCTCATTTACTGTACAAGACATTGGTTTTTCTATTCCTCTGTTGCTGGGATCATTGGCCAGAAGGAGTGTAGAAAATAGTGGAATATATCTTTGAAATATTGCATCTCATGTTTAATGTGAGATGTTCATATTTGACTTCATTGCTTCCCCCGGCCAAAAGAAAAAAAAAATTCCTCCCCTTTGTCCTTCTGGGGCTGTCTGGTCTTTGGTTCTCCAGGGGAAAGAAAAAAATCATGTCTTTGTGAGTCAGCTGGCTGAAGGTGAAAACTTAATTTATTTTTCCTCACCCATTGTTTAGAAGCAATGCGATTCAGGTTCTGTGCAAGGGTTGGTAGCAGTTTAAAAACAAATCAGTGTCAGTTCATGCTCAGGGTAATGTTTGCGTTTCCACTAGCTAGGAATTGCTCTATCCATGAGGCAAGGGGGGGATGTTGTGCTTCTATTCATTTGTTTTGTGGCAGCTGAATGAATATTTGGATACTTAGAATTTTACGGGCTTGAATAAGCACTGCTGGAACAAGCTCTAAGGATAGTAGAGTGGAAAGGGAAGAAGGAATGGGAAGAGAGAGAGACAGAGTAGAATCCGAAAAAAGTGTTAGGGTAAAATAGAGATGGTAAAGTAATAGTAAATTGTCAAAAAGAAAAGTTGAGTAAGGCAAGATTAGTGAGTAAGAAGATAATAATAGAGAATGATTTTAATTAACTAGACAAACTAGGAAAATAATCTGAAAAGAAATTGGAAGTGGAGACAATGTGAGGTGAAAATAAAGAGCAATTATTAGTAGCAGTTGGCTCTTTGATTTGAGTACAGGTTGGAACATATATACGCACAACAGCCTTATGCATTTTATTTTTTAAATCAACCTACTCTTCCTGAGCCAAAATGATTTTCCATTAAAATAAGCAATGCTAGTATGGATTGAAATAAATGACATTACAATCCAAATATTTCTTCTCTTGCTGCGTGCAGGTTGGTTTAATATTGAAGTTTATAATGACACTGATTTAAACTAGAACCACTCTGATTTGCTACCATTGAAAAACATTTTGGGCCTTCGGAAGCAAATCTTGGAGCTATTCACGGAGAGGTCCTGAAAAATATGTGTGCGGGAGGAACCAAGCAGCTGAGGGTCTGTGTTTCTGCCAGCCATTGCAACTGGGACTAAAGTACAATACCAGAGACATCCTGCCCGTTTCCTTCTCCTCTTAACGACAGATGATGAAAATGGAAGAATGAATGCTCAACCCGGTGTGAGAATTTACAGAAGCTGGAAGGCAAAGTGGTTTCCTACTTTAGGATTTTTTAGGATACCAGATTTTTAAGCATTGCGCCAATTCTGGATCTTGTTGTTACACATGGCCTCAAAAACTTCATCGGTGTTGGCAAAAACTTTGTTGTCACTGTTCAGTCTTGCAAACGGAAAACTGCCTTGAGTGTCCTGTGCAGATTGTCCTAGCTTCATAGATGCATGTCCAACGTCAAAAAGTCTTGGTGATTTTCTCTTTTTCAGTGAACGAAGTTTCATCACTTGGTAGAAATGGGGTGGAAAGACATCAGCTTCAGATGAGAGAACTACTTCCTTTGTTCACAAAATAGCTAGTTGTTTAGCCTAGTGTTTCTTTTAATTTTGTCTGTCTTAAAGTTCTTGCCAGTAGGGATAGGATGTGACTGATGGGTGGACGTTGCTGTGCTTGGAGAATGGCATTGATGTTCTAGAAGGGAGTGTGGGAAGGGATAGGCATGTGTTGCTTTTTGCAAAGTGCGTTCCTATTTGCCTGGGGAAGTTGGTATGTGGATGGAAATTCATGGCTTCAGAACTATAGGCTTGCCTTTCATTGAATTTTTGTTTTACTTTTTCTTCTTACAACTGTGCTACTACACTTTGGCATTACCTTCTGAAAGCTTTCTTCTATAGGATTGTACTCAAAGAATTGTCATTGGGAGGGCTTTTTATACAACTTTCCATGTTATCCTTGGGAGTAGTCAGAGTCAGTTAGAGCTGGCTATCATGGCTTGTTCTGTTTGACCTGTCTGCTACCATTTAATAAATATTGTTTGCTTTTTTTTTTCTGTTTACTCAGTGTGCAGGTGTTTAGGAACAGTGTGTCAGCAGTTTGTACTGTGAGTTGACATTGAAAAACAGAAGCAAAAAGTTGTCTTGCCTCATCTGTGAGGTTTAATTGCATCTTTCTTTCCAAAATGCCTTCCCAGATATCCCATTGGATTTTGTGCTTAGAATACTGTAATTTTTATGTATTATATTTAGTGGTCTTGATTGCTGTATATTAGAACCCAAATACATTTTTTTTTTTTGTCTGAAAGGAGGGACTTTGTAACACCAGCCTTCAATAGTGTATTGGTATTCGGAACAGCATATAAGCATTTGCTTTTAAGTATCTAAGAAAAATGTGTGAACCTGCCAAACTGGGTCTAATAGAAAGTCTGCTATAAAAATCGGTGGCCTGGTTGTCTTCGTAGGGATGTGAAGGACCAGAGCCTTCTTGATATCATCTGTCTCTAGTTTAATGGCTGCAATTTTATGAATGGCACATAATCTTTTTTAAAAAAAGGTCACTGATCACTTTTTTATTTTTACAGCTACAGTTCCAGTGAAGTTATTTAACTTTTGTTATTTTGTGTGGATTGTACTCAACATATCCTTAGAGGCAAAACTGTCATGCAGAATCTTTTATGGCAAGCATGGCAGAGAGCAATTTTAGGATTGAAGGGAGTGTTTGCGTTGTAGAGGTACTTGAATATGCATTTACACAAATTCTCCGTTTACTGTTGTTGAGAAGTTTGAACTGTTACTCTTATTATTTTGTGAAAAAATGCTTGTTCTGTGAATAAATAGAGGACTCTAGTCTGGTAATCCAACACGTTCCTTGAGCTCTAACATTTATTAGAAAAAAAATAAAAAGAAGTTAGTCAATGATTTTCTGCTGTAAATTCCTTTGCAGTCAAGAGTATAGGAGAGAAAAACTGTTTAAGAGAATTTTACTGTGCTGTTGATTACTTGCTGCTCTTATTGGTTGGCTGTAAATTGAATGTATGTTGTTTATTTTTGCTAACACCCCTAGAGCCCCTCAGGGAATATTGAGTGTCACACAGTGATAAAGCTAATATTTACTGAGCCCTTAAAACTAGAAGGGAGTGGTTGCTTATTTAATGGGGATCTAAATGAGCGCGTTGGAGAACGCAGAATACTATGATATAGTCAGATAATATTTTATTCTGTACTCTGAGTACTAGTGACTTTTCTGAAAAGGCAAATTTCAGGGATAAGACTGATGGTGTATTCCTGCAATGTTCTTATTATTATCTACATCTTTAAGGTCATAACAGATTAAAAATAATGTCTTTGTAATCTTAACATACTATTATGACTGAAATAATCAGTTCTACTGCTTTTTTTTTTTTTTAGTATTGCAGTCTAAATCTGCACTGACTTTTATTTTGTGTATGTTGTTAGTATTACTGTCACATAGCTGTAGGCAGAAGAATCTTCTTATGATTCATCCTCTGTGGTCTTCACACTTTCCACAGTGATATAAATATATAAGCATAATCATGCTGTTTCTAGTTTACTAGCTTTTTTCCTATTTATTTATTTATTTTTAATCCTCTCAGGGCTTGAGTTTGAAGTAAATGAAAATGTTGCCATAGTCCTTAACTGATTTTTTTGATTACTTCCTAAACATACATTCTGATATAAAAATATAATTTACTATGTATATAACAGTGATAGGAATATAAATGTGATATAAAAACAAGAAAACAGTAAATCTTGTGTTATTTGCTTCACGGGTAATTTGATAGTTTAATAAATGTTTGCCCATTTATATTAGAGCTTTAATGCTGGAGCTCTGGTGATCATGTTTTCATGCAAAAATAAAGAGTAAGTTACCTTTTCTTCCTTTGTACTTTTGTCATTGTTAGCGTAATTTAGATCTTTGTTATAACTGTTCTACTAATATAACTTGCCTATTTTAATTTTTTGGAACTATTGGCATTATTTTGCTATTGTATTTTTAATTAAATGTGCTCTAACAGCAATTTCTAATAATAATTGATATGACACATTTCTTGGGGTCTTGATGAATGGAAAGCTGGCCAAAAAAGTTCCTTCTTGTCCATTTTGAGTTTTCTCAGACAGTGATGGGTTTTGTGAGGCTGTTAGGCTTTTTCCCCCCCATATATGTAAATGCTTTTTTTTTTTCTTTCTGCAATTACTTTGTTTTCATATTTTCAGATGTCATGTCAACAAGAGATTTGTGAGCATATATCACTAATTTGATGTAGGATGTGTTTTATCTATGTGATATACATTTTTAATACAATATTTAATTTTTTCCACAATACAAACTTCTGTATTCTTTGTAATTGCACTTTTTTTTTCTCCTTTCCTTTATTTTTGACCTTAGATTGTGATTGTGGAGAATCTTCCTTTTCTTTTTTTTTGTTTCTATGTTGCTTTGTTTCCTTTTTTTTTCTTGCATGGAAAACTTAAATTGCTAGTGAAAGAATTTAAATGCCTTGCTTCATTACTCTATGTAGGTTGGTTGTGTATACTTTTAGCAGTATGTAGTAAAAGCTGATCCTTTATTAGGTCAACAGTGTATTGGTCTACTTTCATAAATAAACAAAATATAAATTGAAGAAATAAGTTTCCAAAGTTCTGCTTAAAGGAATGATTCTGCAAATGTGATTCTTAACATGAGTTTAGTTTTTTCTGTGTACAAGAAAGTTCTCTTCCTATCTTAGACTTCATGTAATCCCTGATCCTGAAACTCTGATGTACAGTGGCAGGATTCTGCCACACTTGGAGCTCCTGTGAGACTCTGCACTGTGCAGATCTCTGTTCCCTCCCAGAAAGTTGGTCTGGGATCATGGTGTTCTGTACAAGGGAAGGACCCTTGTTTTGGAAATGAATGATTTTTAAAAAATAATAAGGTCTTCGGGTATGGATAGTTTCATTTAGATTTATGTCAGTTTGTGTGCGTAATGATAACTCATTCGAATCTGTGTGGTATTTTGTGATATGACTATCACAGTGTCTTTGAAATAAAAAGGAAATATGGACCTTGCTTCTTTTTGTGTACATTAGTAGCCTTTGCCACCTCCTCTTAGTATGTTGAAACTGAATGTAATGCTTGTCACTCCAAATCTATGAACACTGTCAGCATGCATTGATTTAAAAAGTGCTTAACTGTATTTCATACTTCTGATTTAACATCGAGTTTTTTGCTGTTTAAAATTACAACTTAATTTGATATCGTTCTGTTTTAGACATCCTTAGCTACGCGTTTTGCCCAAGAAACATTTGGAAAGCAGTATAAACAAACCATAGGACTGGACTTCTTCTTGAAAAGGATAATATTGCCAGGTAAGAGAAGAAAAACTAACACTGAAAGGTTGGGCAGCAGCAGAAGACTTGCAGAAACAGATTCTTTAAAGTAATGTGTTCTAAATAAGTTTAGTACAGTGATTTCTGTGGCAAAGTAAATCAGGTTATTCACAGAAAATGTTAGTACGTTCTTGCCAGGTGACAAAGGGTATGCATTTGCAACTTATATCTTTAAGAAAAACATTGAATTTAAATAAAAGGAATGCTATCTATATTAATGATTTTTATTATCTCTACTTGAGTATACTCGCTTTCCATGTGGATAGTGTAACATACAACAATGAAAGGCAACTTTAAATATATTCATTGAAACAGTATGTGTTCTGAAAGAATTTTTTTTTTAATGAAATACACAACTTGTATTTGAGTTGTGTGAGAGAAGCATAATGCAGCTATGGAATCGCAGTGCTCTAATATGTGAATGCTGTTTTATGCAAGGCAGCATGAAATTGCTGGCATTTAATAGACCACTAAAATTTAGGGTCCCTCGGCACTCATAAAAATACAGGTTGAGCATTCAAGATGTTTCCCTTCATGATGGCAAAGAAACTATTTAGATGCCAGTTGCAGCACACTGCATGGAAAATGCAAAGAAGTAATTAAAAAAGAATAGTTGTGGGTAGAAGTTTGTCTCTGAACAATTGAGGGTTTGAAATAAGTCTTTTCATTGGATTGTGGTTGCTGAATTTCTAAGTGTGAAAGTATTTCATTAAATGTGTTTTCTTCTGGCTTCAGAAATCAGAAGAAGTTAACAGAAGTATATGTAATTATTAAAGCTTGTAGTGAGATTTGATAAAAGTTGATGCAAGTCATGTAGTTCTGTCTTTTTCCCTTGTGGAGGGCAGGGAGGGAAGCAAACCCAGAAATGAAGCATTTTATCTATAGCCTCAATGTATAAGAAAGTATTTACAGTTCTTGAACTTATTTTGTTAAAATTACATTGCCAATAATTTCTTGATTATGTTTATGTATTTTCTTAAGTGAAACAGAATAATCTGTTCAGACTATTCCTGCATTCACTATTTTGGTTTGGCCCTTTAGCTGTGCTTTTTTAGTATCTGGTGAGTGATAAAGTACCAAATTTCAGTGCTTATTTCTCCATAAAATCAACAGCATAATTTTTTTATTGTCCTGCTCATGCCTCTAAAAATACCAGTGCGCGTAATACTTAATAGCAGTACTTGCAAGTGGAATGGGTACACAAATCATGTAGTGTGCATGCTGAGAACTTGTATTTTGCAAGTTTTTTTCCAGCTGTTAAGCATACAGAAGCTATTAGTACATTACTGGGATTCTAAATATTCTTGTTGAGTAGAAAGTTTGGAAATTTATCAACTATTGATGCATTCGTGTTTTAATTTCTTCTGGTTTATTTTGTAATGAAATCAGAACGTAGATGAAAATAACGCCAAAGCAACAGTCTGTACATCTATTTTCCTCATTTAACATTAACAAAATACAAGTGTTCATGGAATATATTCATATTCAGGAAGAAGCATTTTTCTGTAGATTGTCAATCTGTTGTCACCTATGCCTATATATGTGTTTAGGTATATATGGATTTCTGTGTTTTGTAGGTAAGATGAACTTGTTGTGGTGAGTGAGAGGGGAGGGAGATAGAATTTCTAAATACTGGCATGGGAAGCATTACTTATGCAAGCGGATTTTTTAAATTTCTTGATTAGTTCTGCATTTGCAGAGCTGCTAAGTTTACTTGGAAGGTCAATTCATACTGCTCCACAGAAATTATTATGTGTATATCAGCAGGAAAGAGCCTTGATTTCTCTTATTTATTAGGAGAATTGATGAATAACTGGTTCAGTAGTTGTTTTTTTTTTTCTTTTTCCTTAAGTATAAGCAAAGATTTCAGAAATTAAAAATACTGATTTCTAGAATTGCAAAGATGTTTATATTAGGCCACATTAGAAATGCTTTTTTAGCTTATAAAATAAAGTACTGTTTTTCTGTTTTGTTTTTTCTTTTTAAAAATAAAAGTGGTATTTGTCACCAGTTGTTTTAGTAACTGATGCAGTTTTGTAGTAAAAAAAAGAAAATATTTTACATAGTAAAACAATATGATTGAATACAAACAGTAAATCCCTTGATGAATTTTGAACAGTGTGACTTCTAATGGTCAGCTCTTGACAAGTTCTTTTAATGCAGATTGTTCAAAATATTTTTTTCAAATGCAAATCCATTTCAGTGTATTTATTGACAGTATCTTGTATAGTCTGGATGCAACCATGGTGTAGATTTTAGTGCTTAAATAGTGTGTCTGTTAGTCAGAGGGTCTGCTGATAGAGATTTTTAAGGGCTATAGCCAGATACTTTTAGGAAGGTTGTGGGTGTCATCCAGTAAACAGTATTCTTCTGTTAAAAGGATGTTTTTTTTTTAAGTCATCACTGCAAAAAGTGGGCAGACTCATGTTTTTAGTCCTATCTTGACTGTGCAGCATTTTAAGTAAGTTTAAGCAATGCAGCAAGTTTAATTCTGCAGGATCACTGCTGAATCAACCCAGTGGCTTCATTTCATACCAGAAACAATCTAGATACCTGCACTGTGTTGCATCAGATGTTAAGAAGTGCTAGTGTTTTCTTGTCCCTTATCAGTGTATTACATACTATTTTTATGGGATTCTGAATTTATTTTTATTGATATATTAACCTTGTTTCTAAGAACTGTCTTCTTATGCTTGGTTTGTTTTTCTTCTGTTGTCATTCCTTGGTTTGTATGTTCCTCTTAAATGTATGAAAAAAGAGAAGATTTCAAACTCTTTGTAGAAAACTTTGTATGCTGCTATCATACTTGTTAATTAAATATTTGCTAGGCAAATTGTCTGGATTTTTTCCTTCTGTTAGAATAATTCTAACATCTTTCTTCCCCAAAATCAATCTGAACACAAAGCAAATATTACAGGACCTAATTGGGGGAAAAAAAAAAAAAAGGGAAAATGAAACATTTTACACTGGAGATGATAAACATCAATTTCAGTAGTTAGTAAGGTCTTAATTAAGAACCTCTTCACCTTAAATGAACATTCCAACTCTTTTTTTCCCTGGTTTCTTTTTTTTGTTGTTAGTGGAAGAAAGTAAATAATTCATTATATTATATTTTTAAGTTAAACAGTCACTGTTAGATCATTTAATTTAACTTCCTGCATTAAAGTTTCTCAGATAATTTCATACTGTTATCCAGATGCTAAGCTCAGTATGCTGTGCATGATTGCTACTTTTAGGAAGAAAAATGAAGTTAGAAACTTTTTGAAGCATTTGAACTCAAAATTGGCCGTCTGAAAATTGTTGAGCTTGAAAGTGGTAATATTTATAAAGCTTTTTTTCCAAATAGCTGGCATGAATGACATGGTAAATTTCCAATAGAATACACACAACTAGGTTAGGGGTAGAATACTGCTGGATGTTGGGCTTTTGAGCATGGTTTTTTTTTTAGCACTGAGGATGCGTAGTCATCTCAGACTGGGGATTCACCCGTTTATCCCTGCTAGATGCTTTGTGGAAGACTTTCCTATGTGCTAAGCTTTAAAAATAATAAATACATAATAATATATATATTTTTTATATATATAATATATATAATATATAATAAATATATAGTAGGTGTGCTGTCAAAACAAATAAGCTGTTTATTTGGTGAGAAGTTACCTTTCTTGAACTTGAGTGTTTATAATATGTTTACTAAGCTCCATGTAGAAATTCTTTGTCTTAGTATTAGATAAAATTCAGTGTAGCTTAAGAGTGCTGTGAATAGGTTGTCTCACATTCATCTCTATCTATTGGAGACCAAAGCAGCAGTTTAGGAAATCTGTGCGTTTAACCAGATTAAAGCAAGATGCATCATAAAAATATAATATGGCATATTTAATACCACAAGTAGCTCTAATTTGCTATGTAGCTCTAATTTGCTGTTTATATTCACCAAGTGCTGGGATATATTTCCATGGAGCATACTTGCTTGCAAAACTAATATGAGTTAGTTATAAACTGATGGCTAAATAGATGACATTGTGTAAAGTTGTTAATAACATAAAATAGTTTAATTAAGAGTGTATCTTCCTTAGCAGCCCAAAATAATGTGTTCTTTTTCACTCAAGTCTCAATTGTTGTCAAGAGGAGTTTGTTGCTTTTTTTTTTTTTAATCTAGGAATAAAATTAATAGGCAGTTATCATTATTTGTAAGTATGTAGAATTGTTCTTAACATGTAAGTCATTTGAGTTTTATGTAGATTAGAAAAATCTTTATCAGATCTTACTATACTAGAGCTTGGTGCTTCCAGGTAATCTGTGTAGTTTTGAAAACGTTGCCCACCGTGCAAAATGAGCTAAATTATACTTTAGTATGTTTGTATGCATGTGGTGACATACATTGCTTGTGTGTATGTTTAGTCTGTGAGTTTCTGAGTTGTTAGCTTGCAGAATATATATGACTTGTAGGATATTAAATATTCTGTATTTACACTGATTTTTTGCTTGCTTTGAAAACCTATTAAGAAGTTCAACATAGCTTAAAGACTATTTAGAGTAGAAAGAAAGATCTGTTCTTAATGTAGATTCTTCAAAGATGAAATTATGTAGATCATGTCCAATTTAGTTGCCTGCTTTGGGGTGGTGGGTAGAAGAAATAATCATAGTTTGCATCCTCAACTTAAATGTGTGTCAATATTTCCATTTAAAAATCTGTTAACTATATAATTTTTTAACTGTATAGTGCTAAGAGCATCACTGCCAAAATGCAGTTACTATGCAGATTTTCTCCTAGATTTGTAAAGAAAATTTGGAGGGGAGGGGTTGGGAAGGGACACAGAGTATGAAATTATCTGATTAAGTTGGCATTAATCGTATTAGCTTTCAATTCCGAGTACCGCACTATAGAACTTTCTCTGTAAAGTTTTACATGTTTCTCCAGTGAAGTATGTTACATAATTCCTAAGTCAGGAATGTTACACTTTATGCAGTTCCAATTCTTTTCTGTTAATATTAAATAGGTTAGTGTCTAGCTATAATTTTAATGCATCTTAATGACTTAGCTGGACACAAGTCACTTTTTCCAAATGATACTCATCTTTGTGTTGAAATTTAGTTATGTCACTATTTATTGTATACTTGTAAAAAGCAAATGCTGTTGATATTATCACCTGCCGTGATAATACATATTTTATTTTTAAACTATATTTGTCAGGTTATACAATATCTGTATAATTTTCTTTTTCAGGAAATTTGAATGTTACTCTTCAAGTGTGGGATGTAGGGGGACAAACAATAGGAGGCAAAATGCTGGATAAATATATTTATGGAGCTCAGGTACAGTATAAATTATTATAATAGTATCATAGTAATTATATAAAATTCATTGAAATTTTGTTTCTAAAAATATAAATAACTTACAGGTTGTCATTTTGAAATCTCAAAAATGTTGGATCTGTGCTTAACCTAAACTACTTTGATATTAATACGCAAATCTAATTTTGGTATGTAGTTAAGTTTTTAGAGCTGACTTGAAAAGCAGATCAAGAATGTGCATTTGTAGATCTGAATAACTCTCAAGAACAGATGTATGTTTCCGTGCTATGTGTCTTGAGTTAAGAAAAGCAATCATAGTAAGTAGTAAAGGCCATTTGGATATCCACATGGTAGATATAGTGCCTGCTTTTAGAACAGATGCCTCCTGGGGGGACAAAGTAGAAGGAGGAAATTAAGAGCAATCCTACCCCATTAAACTTGTACGTACAACTGGGGTTTTAAGAGGGCAAACAAAAGGAGGGAACCAGGTAGCTAAATATTTTTGCAGAACTCCTGTCCAATTAAAATTAATTTTATCTTGAGGTTAACTAAGCAAATTAAAGTGAATGGTAGGATTATGTAAGAGCTAAATATTATAACAGTATCTTGAGTTATTAGATGATTTAGTAGGGTGTACTTACTATATGCCAAACTTATTAACATGAGTGATCCTAAAATGTAGTATGTTCTTCAATTTGAAGTTTGTAATGAGAACAAAAGGATAACATGTTTTATTATATAATGTCATATGTAGCTGAAAACAAACACACCTATTTTTTTCCCACAGTACTTTAAGCAATAGCAATATGGAATCCTACAACTTTCATTGGACAGAAATTTTGTACGAATAAATACAGCACAGGAATGGCTAATTAAGGAAATTAGGATTTATTAGTTAATGGGATACAGACAAAGTTGTCAATTTAACTTTTTGTCACTTTCAAAAAATAGCTGGTTTTAGCTGTTGCCTCCATTTCATAGCATTTTCTTATTTTTTAATAAAAAACATTTTGCTGCCCTATTAAAGATCTACCAAGCAATGGAAGAAAGTGGCTTCTGTAACAGAGGAATTAAAAAATCATGAATTGTTGCCATATGACGAAGTAAACTCGATAAAGGAAATAAAGGCTATTAGCTTTTTCTGAATTGAACTTGGTGATAAACTTAGGAGCTTCTTATCATCGATAGCAGGTCAAAAAATTAACACCAGTGCCCCAAAGTAGTGAAAAAGTTGACATCTGTAAGCTTAACGTTACAAAAGTTTGGTATTTAGTCATTTTGAGCACATTAACAAAAACCCCTACATCAGATCTCTTCTACCTTAATCCTTCCCCAACTCTCATTGTAACTCTAATTTTTTTAATGAACTGATGACTATTCTCTCTCCCATTGTTGTTATGTTTTGCCAATGTCTGTAATAGGCTTCTTATCATCAAAGCTGACTTGCAACAAACTGTTCTATTACCTTTGTAACAGCATCTTTTAAAGACATAAAACTATTTTCATCCGTTAATTAAACACCATCATGCTTTTATCCAGTATTTGCAGATGTCCACAACCTTGAATAGTCTTCATCTGGTTGATCACTGTGAGATTCAGAAATCACAAGTGACTTAATTCTTAGTTTTCTGTGCAGAAATCCAAATGTATGGTAGACCTACTTATAAAATACTAAGAGCAGCTGGAGATGTTTTGAGAGTCTCCAGCAACTGAAAAGGTTATCTTAATAGCAAGTCTACGGTTCTTTTGGTGTCAGTTGAATTTTGATCAAGATACTGGGAGGAGTAGGTGGAGCATCCATCTATACATTGCTACAAACCTTGCCACTGGAGGTTTCCTTTTCTTTGACTGAGAGCTGAATCAATTCTCTAGGATAGATCTTTTGATTAAGTTACTGTTAAGGTGCCATTTTTTTGACTGAGGTCCCTGATTTTTTTGTGCCATGTTTCGAAATAAGAGTGCTAGATTTGAGGATGGGAACCTATTTATAATAATTTGCTTGTGTGGTTGCAGTTGGATAAATTACAATTCACTTACTGTTTTGAAGCAGTTGCTTTTTCTCCCCTCGCCCTCCCCCTGTTTTTTCTTTTTAAATTTTTATTTGGTGTTGCTCATCCAGAACAGTATAGTTACTGCATCCCTTCTTGATAGCTGAATTTCACTGATGGGTCAGAACTCCTCCACAAACTGGGAGGAAAAAGAGCTCTTTGATCTAAGGAAATGAAAGGTGCTAATAAACAGCTTTTTGTCAGTGTCGGTTAAAACTGACACAGTTATCTCGGAATTGAGAGAGGCTAAGAGTAATCATATAGTCAGTTACTACAGCTGAGCTGATATACAGTAGCTCGTTCAATTATGGCAACTCAATTGCATGCATTTGAATGACCATATCCTCAGTGTCAGCAAAGACAACAGTGATTAAGTGTATGTAGACTGTAAACTGTTTTCACCTGTAAAAATAGCAGTTCTGCAGATGTGCAAGGTACCATAATGAAGTTACTCTTTGCTAAAATGGATATTCTATGACTAGAAAAAATATCTTAGAATTTTGTTCTGACATATTTCATGAATATTAATGAAAATTTGAAAGTTAATTTAGTTCTTCATACTAAAGTCAGTCATAGGATGAGGGCAGCTGAGGACAAACCTGAAGAAGAAAACGTATGGTTTTAATTAGTGTTTTCTGTAGCTTTCTTTTATTATGACAAGTCTTGACATAAACTTGACACCTTTTAAATGTTGATTGTCTAGTGTGAATATATTGCCTGATTACAGCACTTCCATAATGGTAGTTCTGCTTCTCTTTGCATGGTGAATATTCCAGAAGCTCTCCCATCTCTTACCTATAATTGCTGCCCCTACCCACATATCTAGTTTAAAATGTGTGTAAGAGCTGGCATATGCTACCTCATAAATTGGCTTGTTAATAGAATAAGGTTACTGCAGACTCTACCTTCTCCAGAGACCAGCAAATCATTTCTGCAATATTCTCAGTTTCCAGTGACCTATTTTTGAAAATACTCTATAATTCCAAAACAAAAAGCACTCACATATGCACTAATGTAGGCAGAATGTCTCTCTTACTAGAGTGCAATTATGCAAGCAGGGAGTATTTTCCACGTTCCTGGAGACTAGAGAATTAATGTGCTGTTCTCGGCATGTTGTCTTCCATACATTTAAAACCTTTTTCATAGCAGGGAAATGCGCTACTTTTGTGTGAAAAGGCCAGTGTTAATTTTCCACCTTAATTCCTCACGCATAATGTATTTCCCCTCTTACAGCTCTTACACTATCTACTCATTCTGCACTCCATATACTGTAAGTTTGTGGAAAATATGATGTGTTTTTTGGAAAGCAATTATGGGATTTTTATATTAAATTTAAAAAGGTGAAATAAATTTTAGCTATAGAGTTAATCCTTCATTAATTATCTATATCATACTAAGTTGCTTATGGAGTGCTGTTGTAGCAAAAATTTAAGCAAGAAGTATTCCTTATGACCTGCGTGCCATGCTGCTTGTTTTGCGTCTCTTAAGTTGTCATACCTGCCATCTTTGTTTCTTGTATAGCAAATATTGACAAGATTTAAAAAAAAGAATGGTTAAGAAAAGAATATGCTCTAGAGGCAACGTTTAGTTCATGGAGAAGGTGGGCCAAAAGGAAATTAGGTGAGCTCTAGTTGTGAACTTTGTTCAATTATTTCTTTCACAGTAAATCCACTGTGAATACTGTTTCTTCCAGAGGTGTAGGTAGGCTGCAGTTGTCTAGAAGACATGTAGCAGAGTTGCATTTTGATGAGGAATTAGTTAAGCCAACCTTAAATGCCCAGGTTCTGTTAACTTCATCTTACTTCTAAAATTAATTAAACCCTTTGGTGCTGAAGATGGTTTAGATGGTCTGCTCTGCTTTTCTGCAAGCTGGTGAGAGAACTTGACTGCTGGTGAAAGAAGTGTGCCATGTGCTTTTTCTCATTTACAACTTTCAGCCTTATGTCTGTTGGTTTTTTTGTGACCTTTACAATACCTGTCCATCAGCTTGAGTTTCTTTTTTTGACTGAGAATTTAATAACATCAGTATGTCCTTCCTAGAGCAAGCCTTATATCGGGGTGTCAAACTCATTTTCACCAAGGGCCACATCAGCCTTGCAGTCGTCTTCAAAGGGCTGAATGTAATTTTAGGACTGTATAAATGTAGGAGTAGTTACTCCTAAATGTAGGAGTAGTTATATTACGAAAAAGAAATAAATACATGCACAGGCATTTGGCCAGTTATTAAAATAGTTAGGAGAAGTTAACTGAGATGCAAGATATTAAAGACTATATTGTACGAAAGTTGGAAGAGGGAAGGAAGTGGATGTTTAATATTAGATCTGATCAGTAAAGAAGGAAAGATAGCAAGAGAAAAGATAGGTGTTATAATTCTTAATTTGCTTGAAGGAACTGGTGAAAGCTGTTCCTCAGAAATTAATAGCAGTCATATAAATATAAGAAACAAGAACTCATTTTGCCAAGGAATTAATGGCGTTGAAGGAAAAACAGATTTGTATTACTGTCATAGGGAAAAAGAAATTGAAGAGGTCTCAGTAGAATCTGTTGCCCTTCTCTAAAGCTGTACCTGTATAATGTCTATTTCTTTTTTATCAGCTTTCAAAAATCCTCCCGTGTTGGTGACTCTGGTATCTCTGAAGGTGATGTATTTTAGAGTTTTGCTATTCTTATTGTCTACATCTTTTTTTTTTTTCTAGTACATACCCTTGCTATAATCTTCTTCTTGTAAGTTAAACCTGTTGCTACATGTATTGATGACAGAATTGTAAGAAAGTTCAGGTGGAAGGGATTTCAGGAGGTCTCTAGTCAAACTTCCTGCTCCAAGTAGGGTCAGTTCTGAGGTGGTACTAGGTTGCTCAAGGCTTTACCCAGTTCCTTCTTGTAAACCTCTAAGGATTGAGACTGGGCAACCTATTCCACTACTTGATGCTCCTCATAGTGAAAAAGCTTTTCCTTATATCTAGTTTGAATTTCTCTTGTTTGAACTTACATTGTGCTTCATCCTCTGGCTATGTGCTGCTGTGAAGAACCTGGCTCCATCTCCTTCGTAGCTTCTTCGTGGGTATGGGAAGGCTGCTTTTAGGTCCTCAAAGGGCCACCTCCTTTCCATGCTGAAGCATTCTGATTCCCACAGCTTTTCCTCATAAGACAAGTGCTCCAGCTTCTGATCATCTTGCTGGCCCTCTGCTAAACTTACTCCAGTTTATTGATGTCTTAAGAGGCCTAAGACTGGATGGCATTGGCCATCCTTGCTGCCAAGGAACATTGCTGGCTCATGTTTGGCTTGCTACCAAGACCTGCAGGTCATTTTCAGGTGCTCCCCTGCCAGCCAGTCCCCCCCCATCCAGGGCCTGTATTATTTATTCCTTGCCAGCTGCAGGGTGTTGCATTTGTCCTTGTTGAGTGTTGAAGGGTTCCTGTTTGCTCATTCCTTGAGCATATGTATGTACCTCTGAATGGTAGCCCTGCCCTCAGGCATGTTGGCTGGTCCTTCTGATTTACTGTCATCTGCCAACTATGATTTAATGTCATCTGCCCACTAGATATAAGAGCATATAAAAATAGAACTCCTGTTATCTTCTCTAGAAACTTTTACCAGCGTCATCGTGCCTGCAGTCGGTCTTGTGTTTGTCGAAACAGTCCAGTTTTTCCAGTTTTCTGATGTCAGTTGTGTTTTCTAAACCTCTGATGTTGTTACTTGTCTCTTCTAGTCTACCCTTTTCATGACATTCGGTATCCAAAGCTGGATGCATTATTTCACCTGGAATGTTTCATGCCAGTGTGATATTTGCCTTTTTGCTACAAAATAAGCTTGACATATTAAACCGTGATCTACTATAACTCCTTGATCCTGTTGTATAGAACTTGCTACAAAGCTATTTTCTGTTGTGCAGTTGATTATTGCTTCCTTTGAACTTGTCATGCTACTTATTGAATTGCATCCTATTTTTTTTTTTAGATTGTTTCTCATCCTATAATCTTAACTCTCCTCAAATAATCCTGCAGTCTCTACCAGTTTGTTGTCATCTGCTAAATTAATTTAATAAGTGTGCACTCTATTTTGTGATCCAAGACACTCCTCATGAAGCTATCAAGTAAAGCTGGGCCCAGACAAATGCCTGAGAAACCTGACTTGAAAAACTCTTTTCTATTGACAGTGCGTCATTGAGTCAGCCAATTTTGTATGCATTGTATTGTTTTTTTTGGAACATTAGTGAAAATTTTGTGTGAGGAACAGTGTGCAGTTTTAAGGATTTTTTTTTTCTAGATATAAGCACCATGAGAATAAGTGCAACAGAAGCCAATGCTGACTTTATTCCTCATTTACAAGATACTTGATTAGGGTGTAGTGGAAAGCAGGGGCAGAAGACGGTAATTGGGAGTGATTTGTGAGAGCTGATCTTAGAATTATGGAGGGGAGAAGGTGGACATTTGGGCTGTTAATGGACTGTGCTTTACAATATTGGATACTAGCTCCGAGGAAACCTCAGTGATGTCTGAGTATTTGTTACTTGTAGCCTGGCTCAAAACCACTGAAATACATGGGACTCCCTTGTTTTAGACTTCTGACCATGTTTCTAGTTTTTCCTTTGGAAGTTTAAAACTTGCAAGTACTTCTTGCTTATCCTCTACAACAGTGAAGGAAGGGATCTGGTCTTTCTTCCCGAAGGAGAGCAGAGAGACAACAGTCAGGCAATGTGCAGAAATTTATGATTGAGCTGCTTTTATTTTTAACTTTTTTAAAAAGGCAACAGTGAAACTACAAATAGTATTAGCTAAAATAAAAGTCCTTATCCATTGTGATTTTTGTCTTACTATTAGTGTGAAGTACTTTTTGGGTTTTTCATAAAGCATGTGCAGTTTGGAACATTTCTAATATAACTAATTATGCTCTTTACAGAATTGCCATTTTCTTTGGCCCTTGTAGTTCAGTTAGCATCTGAATTTGGAACCCATGGAATGCAGGAGAAATACTGTAATAAAACGTGTTTATTATAGAAGCTTATAATTCCTTTGATTATTCCTCAAAAGAGACAACACCATTATTTGTTAATGCTCTATTTTATGATAATAGTTTAGACTGATGCAAATTTTACCATGTTCAAATGTTTTTATAACCTGTAACATTTTAAATATATCTTTTTATTTAGGGTATTCTCCTGGTTTATGATATTACCAATGGGCAGAGCTTTGAAAATTTAGAAGACTGGTATAATGTGGTGAAAAAGGTGAATGAAGATTCAGAAACACAGCCACTTGTGGCCTTGGTTGGAAATAAAGGTAAGTTCTTCTTATTTAAATCTTAATTGAAATACTATGGATGTTGCTCTTTATTGAAGAAATGTCACAAGGCATCTATCTTTAGTAAAATGAAACTAAATAGACTAAAACTGTGTTGTTGCTGTGTACAGATGACTTATTTGGGTGTACCTCAGGACTCTGGTTCTGGGCTGTTAGATTGAGGGACTTGCTGCATTATGTTTTGCGTAGCCTGCAGCTTCTGTGCCTGCGCTTGCTTTACTTGGGGAGCAGCACACACAAGTGAAGAGATGTCTCTCACCCATGTTTGAATTTGATAGGGCTTCAGGATATAGCCATGGCATGCATCTAGAACAGAGAACTGGGAAGCATTCCTGGATCTAATAACAGGTATATCTCATGGTTTTGTATGTCAAGAGACTGCTAAACTAAGTACCGGTATAAATTATTTAAAATAACTACACTATGCAGTAGGCATAATATTTGTGAGTTGCTTATTAAGCTTTTTTGCATGCTATCTGAAGTTTTGCATGAGGTTACTTATTTCCTGTTGTTCTGGGATTTTTTAAACTGTCTCTTTTTTTTGATCGTTTAAGTATGATATAATGGTTTTCTTCTGGCCACCAAAATATGCCACTTTAAATAGCCATCACCTAGTAAGTTTCCTAAATCAGTCAATTCCAGATTCCTCTATTTCCAGCTAAGAAATCTTACAGAAACATCCTTGTTACCGTGTCTGAGGTCTCTTTACACTTTTTCTATTGAAGATGATAAAAGCAACATAAAGCAGTTCTAGAAACAAAGTGATGGAAGCAGATACAGACTTTTAAAACAATATAAATATATTTATTTAATACAGAATCACAAAATGGTTGGGGTTGAAAGGAACCTCTGGAGATCATCTAGTCCCAACCCACCTGCTAAAGCAGGTTCATCTAGAGCAGGTTGCACAGAAAAGTGTCCAGGTGGGTTTTGAATGTCTCCAGTGACGGAGACTCCACAATCTCTCTGGGCAGCCTGTTCCAGTGCTCTGGCACCCTCAGATAACTCAAACAACAAAAACCAGATCTGGTNAATTATTAATTTTTTTTTTTTTTTTTTTTTTTTTTTTTTTTTTTTTTTTTTTTTTTTTTTTTTTTGGACTTTCCAAGTAATTTGTGTCCATGTCACCATGTCCGTATCATGAACAAACCTGAAAAAAACCCTCATCCAGCAATTTAGTATTGTTTA
The DNA here is from genome assembly GCA_013399365.1 of Pampusana beccarii. Classification (NCBI taxonomy): domain Eukaryota; kingdom Metazoa; phylum Chordata; class Aves; order Columbiformes; family Columbidae; genus Pampusana; species Pampusana beccarii. The sequence goes on along the minus strand of VWYH01004160.1, from coordinate 356,722 downwards.
AAAATATTTGAAAACAGTGTAGAGACAGTACAATGGTTAATTCAAAACCATTAATTGTAGTATTGCTACTGTGTTGCTGTAACATTTTATGATATTGATTATGAAAGACTACTTATTTTCTGCGAAGAAAACAGAGAAGCCCTTAGAATTACAATATATAAATAGCACTTCTGAAAGTATAACATAGACAGTGTTGTACTCTAGCAGACCAGAGTCAATAATACGGATTCTGTTGAAATTCAAATTAAAAATATTTTTCACTGATTTATATTTTGCCCCAAAATTGGACTTCCTAGCTGGAGTTCTGCAAATCTTATGAAGTATTTACAGTGAAATAATGTTCTTTCGCCAGAATGACACCATAGATGTAGAAAATCAGACACTGGTTTCCATTTGAAGGAATTTTATCTCTGTTTCATACCCTAAGTATGTATTTTTCTCATATACATGCCTGCAATTCTTAAAAATCCAAGTATTTGCTTGGGAGCATCTGCAAACAGAATATGGTTTCATAGATGAGTTTCCAGATAGAGGCTGACTCTGACTAGTGAAAGAGCTTTCATTTTATGAAAATAGCAGCTGAAGGAACAGTGTGCTTGCTACCTTGTTTTCCTTCAGAAGCTGCCTATAAAGAAAAAACGCCAACTATTGCTTTCACATGATCCTAAGGCTGATCATCGTTGTTGAACATGTCAAGCGTAGAGGGGATGCTGCTTACAGAGGTCATTTTTTTGCTTTATTTTTATTTCAGCATGATAAAAATTAAGCTTTTAGAAGTGTATTGCTTTTCTGAATTCTGTAATAGAAGAATATCTAGGAGTGCTTCCACTCCAATGTTTTAATAGCCTGCGAGATGCAACTGTAGTCAGGCTCCTGTTGTTGCATAAGCAGAAAACAAGGTGTTTTTATAGAAGCATGCTGTTAACTCTTGTAAATTATGGAAGGATAAAGCTACCAGTACTAACAAAATTCATCAGGTGGAATCGCTGTGTTCGGAATGGCTCAACTTCTTTACTCAGTAAGTGATGAGACACAATGCAAGAGCAATACTAGGTTTAAAGCCAAGAAAAGCCATTTGATGAATTGATGAAGTTATTTGACCTCATGCATCATACAAGAGAGATACTTCCAGTCAGTAGTTTCTGTCTCAGGATTGCATTTGTTTCTGAGCTATGCATGTCTTTTAAGAAAATATCCAGGTATGCTTGCTTAAAGACTGGAAACATCTATATCCCCAGACGAGTTATTCTAAAACTTTCTTTCTAATAAAAGATTTTTAAAATTGCCAAGAATGCAATTATTTTCATTCCTAGCAACTGGAAAGCGTTGGACTAGTATTGAGATACCTAGATAAGAATTTCAAAGACTAGCTGAAACCATCCATTTTGAAACCTTGACCTAAATTTAGTGCTGCTCTTTTAAGTATACTTAGCTTGGGCTTAGTCTCTCATTTAACCATTTCTACTTGGTAATACTGTCTGAAATAAATGTCTATTTTTCCATTTTGGGGTAAATAACACCTGAGATCTCTGCTGTAGTAATTCAGAAGTAAGAATAAAGCTATAGTTAAAAAAAAAGCTTAGATGACAACAATGCAAAATATTTTTCTTCACAATGAAATATAGAAAACGGTACACATGCATCCTATTAGATGAAAATAATTTCCTTAGGTAATTTTGTCACTGAAAGCAAATTACTTTAGGTATAGCAGTATGTGGAGCAGAATTGTGTACTAGCTGTTAAATTGTTCATAAACCTGCATGACTTATCTGTGGATTTTTTAATCAATTTGTAGTCATTCTGTTAAAAGTGTTAAGTTTGCAGAAATTTCTTCATTATTCCACCAAACTTGAAGAAATTGTTCAGTGTTGATCTAAATGAATTGGTGCTAGTTTTGACTGGTTTTTTTTTGGTTGTACATTGCAATAGATTAGAAACATGAACACAATAAGCTACTGCGTGTCTGTTGAAAGCATGAAAATTAACTTCAGAGTGGTGGCAATTTATTAAAATGTCCTGTTGTGATTATAAGAGATTAAGGTTTACTCATGAAACATTGAAAGGGTAATTTCTACATACAAAACTCCAATCAGTCTCCAGTTTCTCACCCATCAGAAATTGATTTGAAAATAATATTGTATGAATTGAGATCTCCTAAATTCTAGACCTCTTCCCTCTACCTCCCCCCCACTTTTTTTTTTTTCTTTTCTTTTTTTCCCTTTTTTTCTTCAGGACTAGCTAAAATGAAAGTCTGTCAATACCCACTAATTTCATAAAAGTAATTGGGAGAACAAGAGCTTCAGAGATGCAGTCCTCCTTTGTGAAGGTGGTACTTTATTTAAGGTGACTGTCTTCCTCTTGGGTGCTTAGTTTTATTTTTAATTCTTTCTTCCTTCACGTACATTTTTTTTCCATTGCTGACTTACACATTTTGTCAGAGGGAGTAGAAGATGGATTAGAGTCAAGATCTTGCCCAGACTTGCTTCCTTCACTTATATCTGATTATCATTTAATTCTCTGTCTTTCCATAGATTTTTTTTTTTGTCTGTGTGTTTGGTAAACAACAAAAGGAATTTTAAAATTTAATGTAGAATTTTTCTTTTTCATATTAAGTCGTAAGATCGTAATAATCCTAAAATTTACTGTTGTCATTGAATATTAAATATAACGTTCCTTGCAAGTCACTGAGCTGTGTTTTAATCTTGTTTAATATAAAGTATATTTGAAGTGTGCTTATTTCTCTCTTGCTAATACCACTTCATTTGCATCAGAAATAAGGGAGTAAACCTTATTGTTAAATTAACAAATGCTTTTGAATTTCAATGCAGTAACTTAAAACTTTTATACATATGTTGCTGTCAAATACATTGAGTTATTATATTCTACAGGATAAGTTGAACTATAGCTGTCGAATGAATTGTGTTTTGTGGACTTAGGATCTTGACTTAAATTTGCTGTTGACGAAGTTCAGTAATCGCAGTGAATCTTCTAGTTGTTAGTGTGAATTCGGGTGGTTTTACTGTGTTTTGTATGACTGATGTGTTTCTTTCCTTTCTACCTTGACTACTTTGTGTATTTTCCTCTGCACTAATCTATGAGCAGACTCCTCAAGTGTCGTAGCAACATTCTCAGTGGATATATTGTAAACAAAAATTAACCCAGGTTGCATGGGAGCTACACTCATTTTGATTTATAGCTCCCAAGATGGTCTTGGGGCGGTGGTTATCTGTAGCTTATTTAGGGGTAGGAATTATCAGGTACCAGTGTATACTGGATGGATGAATGATTTCTATTCTTAGAGATATTAACCAGACCCACTCCTCAATAGAGAGTAATAACTCACATTTTTAAACAGTCTTCATGACAGATGAGGGCACAGAGGAGAATGAATCAACACTAATTAAGAATGTTGACCGTTTGTTCGTCTTAGCCATGATTAATTGATCTTGGAGTGCTCTCTCTGAACAGGAAGTGGTATGCTGTTACATTGTGAAGTTTAAAGGTTACATTTTAGTGTACCCTTTAACTTGCATTTACATACAACCTAAAATGTTTTTACCTATCTTATCTGAGTGCAGTAAGAAACATTTTTCAGCCCGGATACAAGTGAATGTTTACTGTACTGTGTACTAATGTGAATCTGGCAAGTAAGAGGACATACCCAGTCTGCTTTTGGACTCTGTTTCTGCCTTATACGCTTACACTCCCCAGTTGCGCTCAGAAAATGTCTTCATTAATACTCAGTTTGTGATTCTGGCTTATTAAAATTCACAACTACGCTTTTATTCCCTTGTCCCTCCCAAGCTCCCCCAGCTGTTTTCTGTTCTTGTTTCCTGTGGGCTTGCACTTGTTTGGTCTTTCACCTGTAATTGAGACAAGTGTTGAGTAGCAAATGTGAAGACCCCTGTTCTTTTGAGTCTTATGCTTGATTAAATTAAAGTTCCTGTGTGCCTGACAGCAGGTCCAGTGACTTGAGCCTCATATGTGCTTCTGGGATTGGAGGGTAAACTACTTACATGTAGAGACTCCCTTAAAAAGAAAACCTTGTCCTGTGCATGGTCAATTTACCAACTCATTTGAATAAATGTAGAATGCTACCCTGTTTCAAAATATGCACAGCATGTTTGTCTCAACAAACTCCTAAGATTAACAGAAAATTGCAGTCTTATGGATTTGTTTGTTTCAATGGTTGGGTAACTTTTTTTTTCCTAAATTGTTTTTAACAAGAAACTTAATGAAAAGGAAAATCACAGGTGAAAATGATCTTTTATTCACCATAATAATATATTTCTAACCTAGTGTCTGAATGTGCTCTGTATTACTTTAGAGATGGGAGCAATTTAGAAACATACATATTTTTGAGTGATAAAATTACCTTGTGTGCCTGAGAAAGCATCTGTCTTGTGAGATTTTGATCCTAAATCATGCTTGGTGTAATATTAATGGCGCTGGCTACCATCACAGCCAAAGTGATCTATTTAATTATGTCTGTTAAGCTGCCATGTGGGCAAGTCTACTGAATTGTGATATATGACACACAAAGACACATAAACAGAGCCTGAGCCTCAAGTGTGGTTCTTTAGAAAGTGGCTGAGCTCACAGAAAATTATATAGAACAAAAGAAGGAAGGCTTATTGTTGTTGTGTAGTATTTACTTACATGTGTTCCATTGGCTGAGAAGGGAAGACACCTGGCAGGATAGATCACAAGGATCTGGGCATATCTGCTCCATTCTAGCCCCAGTCTCTGTAATCTGCTGTGATAAATGTATCTGTTGCATCTGGTTGCAAATCAGCCTGTGTTATACTTGGACCCTTCTTTCAGAATCCTTTGTAAAATGATCTCTTGGGTGGGAACTCGCAGTGGACACAGCAGCTGCTGAATCACCTGGTTAAAGGCATGTTTTTAGACTTCTGGACTTTCTTCCAGTGCTGCAGCCATTACTGAAGCATGTGTAAAGAAGAGATTTTGATGGTGGCTCTCAAAAGCCATGTGGCCTGTGCAAGAGTACTAACAAAAAAAATAGAGAAGGGCGAAATCTTTCCTGTCATGCAGCTCAAAACATAATTATCATAATTTTCTGCCCTGCCTGTCTTAAGACCGGTTTCTGATGTTCAACACAAGCAGGGTTAGCTAGTAGTGAGCTTGGTTTTTGATTTGTCTTCTGCTGCAGTATCAGATTCAGTATGGGGATGAAGCTGAATAATATATACCTCTTGCCCACAGAAGGTCTATTACTGTTATACCGCTTGTCTGAGTTTGAGATTTGGACAGCTGATAAAAACAGGTGTAATTCTATGAAAATCAATGAATTTGCATGCATTTGAACCAGGACAGATTAGATATTATACAAACTGCTGAAATTAATGTTTTCTCATTCGTATCATATGGTGCTTTAACAAGAAAGCAAGGGTAGTCATGAAGTAGTCCAACTGATACAATGTCCTTGTGCTTTTTTATTTTAGTTGAGCGTGAATAACTTGGTTTCTTCTTCCTGCACTTAGAATCTTGAGGCTGCACTTCAGTTTTTTTATTTGTGCAGATAAGTTTTGCCTGCTAAGACCAACGAAGAACTAAGACCAAGTTCAATGACCTGGTAGAATATTGTTAATGTAGTTGGAACCAAATAGCAGTGTGGTGGAAGTGCCAGTAAATAATATGTTCTCCTTCACTAACAGTTATGGTTAAATTCAGAAAAATGTTTAAGGATGTCATTGAAAACTGGAAGTAGAACTAAACCGTTTAAATACAAAGGTTAGAACAGTATATGTATCCTATTTTTATAATAATACACACATGAAATGCTGAGAGATCTCTTGCTGTTTCCATGGATTTTGTCTGTAGTTTATTTAGCAATGTAGATATACGTCTAATAAAAAAGATGCTGCATAAACCATAGTCCAGGCTGAATGTGCTTCTGTTTTCGGTTTAGGTAGAAATGTTTTTTCTGGCTGCGTCCTTCATACTTAGGTCTTCTTACAACAAATGGAAAGCCCTTAATTGTACCTAAGGGAATAGTTAATCTACGGTGGACATATGGTGGACAAAAGCTGAGTCTAGTAAATGAAAAAAATTATAAACAGAAAATGTGTGAATGCCTGCACAGTCTGAAAGTCATGGGGGATATTGTACTGTTGGATTGTAGCTTATTTAAAATTAATTTGCTATTCTTTTCTGTTAGTATGTTAATGGAAGCCAGTGCAGCATAAAAACCGTAGTTTTAAAAACCAGTCAATTTCATGTCTGTTTTGTTGGATTGAAAAAAATACCTGTTCTTAAGGCAGAATTTCTTTGCTTTACAAGTTGTCCTGCTCCCACCTTTGCCATATGACATAAATGCAATTTGATTTCATTAGTGGAGTGAAGGTCTCTGAAATTTTTAAAAGTTTGATTGGGGGCAGTTAATCAGTGTTAACCCTGAGCAGCTCTTGGGCTTTATGGATTCAAGCATTATATGTGGTTGCACTGCTCCAGCAAAAGGTTAAGTATTAATGGAAAATGTTCACAGCTCTTTTACTCAAAGAAAACATGTTGCGTGTAAGTTTTCTTTTGATTTTACTTTTACAGTTACATTGAATGTCTTCATTCATTTAGCCATCCATAAAGCAAATATTGTTGCACATGCAGTGGATAATAAGTCTTTTTAGGACTACTTGTGTGGTATGTCACAGATCATTAACTGCAAGTAACCACCTGACTTGAGGGAAATCTGGAAGCATCATTACAGTGAAATAAGCTTTTATTTCTGTATCACTGCAGCACATTGATTTGTAGGAATGTCTCCATTAGCTACTGTGGAAATATATTCTCATATATTATTATTGAAGGAAGTTGATGAGAGAGGATAACCAAATTTCAACTGTGAATAGCACATTAGTATTAGGATTTTGGACGAAGTGGGAAAAAGACAAGTGCTATTGTAGCGTTATTTTCTGCTTAAAAGTTAGGTAGTCACTAAACAAATCTTTTTGTAATGCTTCGCATTTTCAGAGTCAGACTAATAAAATATAGTAACAGTTGTAGGGTGTGTGTGCACTGCAACTTCAACTGAAACACATATAGTAATTGAATATGTTTACTACTCTGTACAGGCAGAAAGTGTGGAAGAGAAGTTTCTTACTAATCAGCAGGGAAAAATTAAGCTTTTTCTACTTATTTCAATGAACCATAAAATTTTAAGATTTTTCTGGGAGGTATCTAGTAATTGTTTCAATACAATTTAGAGGGCGACGGACAGCCTATGTTATTGTAGGGAACAATCATAATGGACAACCTCTGTTAATATGATTAATAGGAGTTTGCATTGCGAGTAATGCAATTCTGAAACATTGTGCTGAAAATCTTTTAGAAAATTTGAAGTTTTTACAGAGATTAAAGTTAAGATAATACTGCAGGATTATCTTCCTATGTTGCTGTTTGTCAAAATAAGTTGCTGTCAGGTCCTTTAGGAGCAAAATATAATAGAGGACAGATAATTGAGTAGAGTATTCAAATCAACTGCTTTTAGTGTATAGTATGAATTATGTACTTGCAGATTTTTGAATGAAGAAAAAAAAATTATGCAAAATGCATCATATGTGTATTTTAAAATTATCATGTTTATTGGGCATTTGCCAGAGAAGAAGCAGGGATTAATGGTACTGCGTCAAGTTTAGTCCACAGTTACAGCTCCATGCGCTTGATATAATGAGACATTCTGAGTTTATGATGCCCATTTCAGTATAGAAGTATGTATAGACTGCTAAATGCAGGGCTTTTTTGATAGATCTTCAAGCATATTAATGCCTTTATGACATCAGATCCTCTGGTTATGAATTCTTCACTGTCCCAGTATTTGAGATAGTATGTCTTAATGTGGTTCTGAATGAGATGCAGTTTATTTCTGCTATCTACTTTGGTTTATTTTATAAGTCAGTTTTGAAAATAGGTATTTGAAAAAAGTTATTTCATTATTTGCCTGTGTAATGTGAAACTGTGAAGGTGTTACTGGGGGAGTAACTACTAAGCCAGCATCAAACTTTGCTTGATCTTAATAGTTCACTGAGGTAAGCCCAGGCAGTTTAAATGCAGACAGCATTGTTGTTATTATTGTTGTCATGTACAATCTGTGCTTCCAGCCCTTGTGATATGGAGGATAACCTCAAAATATGTTTGTTTTCAAAGGAGACATCTAGGATTCTGTAGTGCAAAAGTCAGTGTTAAAAAGGAATTAAGATTTGCCGAAATGTATTGATTAAGGAGGTGAAGTACAGTGATGATGAATGGTAAATTAGAAACCTAGTTTGTTTATTTAAAATACGGTCTTAAAAGAGTAGGGCTTTATGTACCTTGTATGTAGTTTCTGTTTAAAAAATACTGAGTTCTCTATGAAATTTTCATTATATATTTTAGCTTTCTAAACTGATCTTTTTTGCAGAAGTAGTCCTTTCCAAGTTTTGTCTCCCTTGTTTAACAATACAACAGTATATTTTATGACTATGACAATGGAATTGTAAATATGTAACTTCTGCCGAACCTTTTGAGAAGTTTTAGTTTAATTCCATCCATTCATCCTTTGATGCTATGAACACAAGGAGTAACCATCCTGTCCCATCTCAACCAGATTAGTATTTTTAACGCTTAAAGATTTTTACAACTGTAAAATGAGCCATGTCACATTTGATGTGTTCCCTTGTTCGGTGTGGGGAGTCACTGACCTTAAGATAGAAGTTCTAGTTGTTTACATAGGTGTAAAATTTAGAGCATGTTTAGTAACTTCAGATGATCTGCTCCAAGTTTACTCTGGTGTTTTCATGACTAACCCCAACGGTATCATATTCTTTTTGGTTGCTTTTTATTATATACTTACCATGTGGTCTTTCTTTTGTGGTAAGTATTGTCCAATTTGTTTTCTTATGTGTGTTGTGATAATAGGAATATATCATAGTAGTATAATACTATTGTGTGACAGTAGAATTCATTGAAGTTTTGAGATGTATACAGAAAGAGGAATAATATTACCTTTTTCTGATTTTGACTAGAGAACATGTTTCTAAGCATTCTTACATAATTGCATTTGAAAACTGCCATCAGGATCGTTGCCCTCTTGTTTCAGATGCTGAGCAAACACAAATTAAAAAAAAAATACAGTCTAACTAGTTGAAGGAACACACAGTATAGTGAAATGTCTTAAGCTCGCTTTTGAAAAAGACTGGGATATAATCATCGTGTGTGTTGAAAGCAACTGTAAAATGTTGGATTTTGCAATCTTAAGCATTTTTCGTGATAGTTTAAAATGATGGCTGGAAAAAATAAGATTTGTACAGTTAATGCACCTTTGATACTTTGGGAAGAAAGAGAGACCCTTGCTTGCTAAAAACTTACTTCATATATTTACAAATGTTTGAAAAGTCATTTGCTGTAGGCATGTAGAGGGAGAAAGCAGTGTATAGGAATTGTTGGTCAGGATATTAAGTTGAACTATTTAAAAAATATTTTAATGTTCTGCTCCCCACATTGAAAACGGCATTTTGGGGTCTACTTCTCAGTCTCCCTTCAAAACCAAGCTTGAAGTATTTTGATTTGGAGATGCCACTGCTACATCTCATGGGAATTGTAGGATGATGCTTGTCCTCCCATTCTCCTACAGGCTAAGCTTCTGATGCTATGTATATAAAGGCTGGTTTTATTTTATTTTTCTTTTTCTGTCTTCCATGATGTATCACATCCTCTTAGGTATGATAGGACTTTGTGAGAGTGATGCATCATGGTTACTGTCCAACTGGGCAATCCAAACTTGGGAGAAAATAACAGTGTAAGAGAAACAAAACCCCCCTCTCATTAGACACTGTACTGGTCTTTCTAAAACTATTCTGTTCTCTTGGAGATATATATATATATATATATTTTAATATATATATATATATTTTTTTTTAGGGAGTTTTATATAGAAAAAGGGATATTTTTGAGCAGAAAATCCAGGTTTCACTGCAGTTAGAGAACCCCTGGTAGTTCTCACTGATAATTCTGGACTAGTCCAACTTTAGAGATTTTCCAGAGTTTTTGATTTTCATCCATTGTTCAATTGTAAGAATACTGTTGTAGTAATCTGTTTTAATAACATTGCCCTGTACTTGCAGATAAGAGTGAAAAAAGCCTAATCTGGTTATATTTCAATTCTGTGAAGTTAAAAATGGTTCTGTATGAAGAGTATTGACAGTTCTTTCACAGCTGTATTCAGTGAACAATGCTGTACAGAAATTTTCTTGAAAGCACTATATAAAGCAATTGTAAAATATGGAATGCAAGTTCTGGTTGTAGAAGAGTTCTGGGTTTTCCTAAAAGTTACTTATTGCATTCTTTACTGTTAGTTCTTGTCATCCTACATTAACTTAATGCTACAGTAACTAACTTTCTACAACACTACTGATGTCTATCAGGAGCAATTGCTGAAAATGTCTGGAATTAATAATGTTTGAACTTTAAGTGAAGGTATTTTATTTCTTAAGTTGTCTCAAGCTACACAGTACAAGTAAAGGAAAAAGTGTAATGAAACAATAAAGAATAGTCATTGTAGAGATCTCTATTGCCAGCTAATAGGTTGCCTAATAATTAACAATTTTCTTGGCCTGGCTTTTTAAAGTTCATGTGTTAAGATGACCTCCTTTTACACCATAAGTTTTGCAGTTTTATTTTGGGAATGGTGTATCCAAAAGGTTTTTAGAGAATAGTTACTGGTGTAGTTGCATGTTTAAGTGGTTGATCACTAGGGCAATAATGCTGGTTTCTGAGCACAGCCAGTGCTTTTTCCAGCTGCTTTATAGTGATATCTTGAAGCTTAAAATGTAATCTATATGGGTAAGCCACAAAAGCCACTATATATTAAAGCAGACTCTGACAGTAAATCAAAATTGAACAGCTGGCAACACTACTAAAGTCATAAACTTATTTATTAAAAAAACTAAACAGAAGAATTATATTGAAAAGAGAGGAATATGTTCTACAGACCAGTGGATATAGCTTAAAACCTGGAAAGTGCTGCAGATTAAGGGCCCAATTTATGAACATCTGTTCTGGCAGTTTCTGTGAGATTCTCATGTTCTTTACAATAAAAGTGTGAAATGTGTTTCCACCTGCCCCCCCCCCCCCCACTAACCGTGCTTTTCTGCAGTTCATAAAACTTGCATTGATTCTTTTGCAACTGGGCCTGTCTGCTTTACACACTTGCTAGAGTAATTACTATTCATGAAAGAGTAAGTACTGCAGCAATGTCACCATCGCGTGGTATACGCTTATCCTGACTTGTTCCAAGTGGTCTCATTGCTTCAAAAGCAGTGAAAGAACACAGACGTTTCCTTCGTATTTTTAAACTTAGAGTGTGGCATTGAACTAATGATGGAAGCAGATCACTATAGAGCAAAATGTGCATAAAAATGTCTTGTATCTGGTTTCTCTAAAGTTGAAGCATACTTCAAATATGGTGTTTTGCTCTTTAACAGCCACCAAACCAACTTTTAACTCTGCTTATCTCTTAATTTCGAAATAAATGATCATGGAATTATTATTTTAATTATGATGTTTATACTGAATAGTACCCTACATTGTTGTGGTATTGACAGGTATGTGGGATTAAGCTTTAGGATACTCTTGATCTGCTTTGAGAGGGAACTGAAAAATCAAACTTTCAAAACTGAGTGTCTAGTTCCAGTGTCAGTGGTGCTGTTTTGCCTTTGATGTCAGCATGATCAAGATTTGTTTCAGAGATTTTAGCCACAAGCCCTGCTTTATAATCAGGTTTGATCTGCATGGCAGAGGTCATCATATTTTGCTTTCTAACTCTTGCTTCATGTCTAGTAATTCAGACTGACCTAGAATTGATCATTGTGAAAAGGCCATTGTTTTTTTTTTTTCTCAAGCAGTGCAGACTCTACTAACATCCCAAGCCCTGGTGCTGTTAGGAGGCAAAGGCAGTCTTTCAACAAAACGAGAGATTAAGAAACCAAGGTGCAAAGGAAACACTAAGCAAACATGCAATAAAACCACTTTCCTTGTCCTGAGCAGGTTATATTGCTTTATTGATGGAAATGGTGACGCTTGCTTTCCATTTGATTAGTTTCACCGTGTTATGGCTTTATTTTTTAGGTTGCAGAACCATATGCTTTTATAGTTGTTTAACCTGCGGAGAACACTTCCAGCTAGGAATCCTCAAGGCAGGAAAATCTCTGTGCTCCTTCGGGGAGCTAGCTTCTGATATGTTCAGGATCATACTGACTGACAGGAGGGAAAAGAAAAGGGGATTTCTGGTATCCTTTGGACGAAGGAATATCATATGGGAACAAGGCATTTTCTGTTTCCATGCCATCCATTTTTGAGCATTTTATAGTGTGGGTGCATCTCTGTGGTCTTATTTGTAGTATGTATCAATTTCTGAGATCACTTGTCCAAGTCTTTCTTCAGTTAACTTGTGGAATATTAAGGAACTGTATTTCTGCCAAATGTATATTGGTCATTGATGGTTCTTTTTCTCTTATCATTGAACGATACTTTTATAATTGATTTCTGTATATTTGTAGTGCTGAACGCAGTACTGTTAGGCAACTGAACAAAAAGTGACTTATAGCCACTTCATAGTTATGGAAGTTCAATTTTCTTTCTGTCTAATATGAAACATGCTTTTCTAATTGGTGCACTATGAATCATTTTACCTGACAGTGGTGTACAGTATATTAACCTCAGTTCTTAAAGCATGGTTTTATTTGTAGAAGATTCAGAAACATTAGTGCTAAATTTGCTTTATCAGTGTGTTTGCCTGTGGTGAACTTTAATTGGTTGCGTTTGATGTGTTAAAGTACACAAATGTAATTTATATGCATCTGCATAAAATATTTTACTTGTGACCTGGGTTCCATTTGTCAAACTGTGCCTTGGATTCAGCAAGGCACTAACCCAATGGAAATCAAGGCTCCATATCATCAAGTACAATATCAAATTATGTCCCAGAAGAACCCTAGGCAGGAATCCAGGTTGTAGTGTTTTTTTGCTGGACCTGGCTAGAATGTTCTGGATTCCTGGTTTTGATTAGGTCAGATTTTCGTACTTGTTATGAGAGCTTTATTTCTCATCCTTGAGTCTCTTACTTGTGGGTGGACAAGGGGGGCAAACAGATGACCGTGTAACTAAAATTTTCCACCTGCCTCCCTCCATTAGGCTCTGCTGTCCAGGATGGATTACAAATCTCTCTTCTTGCACTTTTTAATCCTTTCCATTCTCTTTATGCCTAGTCCCTTGTGCTTGGTGCAAAGGGAGTGCTCTTAATGTTGTTGGTTTTCTTTTTCAATCATAGATCTTCTGGGAGTGCTTTCATAAACCTGATATTAAGACACCAGGTTTTTGTTCTTTTTCTTTAAATAGTAATGTTTTTAGAAGTAGGGGTTACTTTGCATACTTTTTTAGTATATTAGACATCTAATAAAAATCTAGCAGATTCTCTGGCTGAGTAAACTTGATGGATGAACTGCTAAGGTCTTTTGGTTTAAATAGTAGCTGTACTAGTGCACTGGAAAAGCTTTCTTTTGGAGCTGTTACAGTCTACAGGGCATATAATCCAAATGGATTAATGTGGCATTTCCTTCATAATCCCAGGAATATTCTGCCTTAAATATACTTTTATGTTTTTCCTAAGAGTTTTAGTAGAAAAGACCCTTTAAATATGTGGTGATATCTGGAATTATTATGTTTTCATTGTGCGCTTTTATATTTAATGTGTACAAGTAGAAAAAAAACATGGCATTTTAATTCTTTCTTTCTGTGAGTTTTTTGTTTGTTTTTGTGAATTTGCTATCTAGTGCTATGTATTAAGTAATTAGGACAAGAGAACAGAATTTTTGTGAATATGCTTGTGCTTAAAAATGTGGACTGCTGTCTGGTGGGATTTTCAAATGTGGTTAAACCATTGCCTAGTTGCCCAGTAGCTACTTTAATACTTTAAAATATCCCCCTAGGAGTTCCTGCTTGCGCCTTTCAGTATCTCAGTACCATTGCAAATCTGATTCTAAACGTTTAATTATTCCGATAAGACATCTAAAACCAGGGGAAGTTAAAATCTTTTGAGAAGCAAAACAGTAAATATATGACAGTAGTAGTGAGCTTGTTCTGAGTTGTGCGTCTGAGTTTTCTGAGTTCCCAAATGTATTTGGGAGTAAAACTGGGACCTGTGAAGTCTCTCCATTCTGGAATTAATTTTAGGATTACTCTGAGGGAAAAGCATGGTCGACAGCCAAATTCTATTACATTTGCAAAATACAATTTAATTTAATTTTGGAAAACATTTCTGAAGAAACATAGAGTTAACTTCCCATTAGCTAATAAAATCACTTAAGTGTGGTACACACTTAGTTTTGTGAAACTTATTTTGTGTGTTTACTCTACCTCACTTGCTCTGGAGTTCTTTTCCCTAGCATCAGCACAGCTGCATCATCCATTTCCACAGTCCTTTTAACCTCTACTTTTAATTAAAAAAAAATTAAATCAGATGCTGTTTAAAGCTTCCCATTTAGTTTTGGGAAAATAAAAGTTCACATCTAGCTTAGGCGTGTGTGAACAGCTGTTAAAAGCCACAAGCAAAACAATACTTATAAAAGTGGTAGGGGGAATTTTAAGAGCAAGCCGCCAGTTTGACTGTACTTTTCAATAGCTCTTCACTTTCAGCCAAATGGTTTTAACAATCATTTTCTTTGAAAAAAAACCCTGTGTTTTATAGAAGCAGCAGCCCAAGCAGTTACACCAGTGGTAATAAGAGGCAACTTGCCATTTCTCTTTAACTTTTAATGAAATTTTTCTTTGAATCTGGGGAAATTGCTCATTAGAGAGGTTGGAGGGGCTGATGTCCACCCATGCCCACCCACCGTGTAAGTACATCTGTCCCCATCCGATACTAATGAGGGATCTCATTCTTTGAAATTCCCGAGTTCTAAGACTAAGCCATATTTTGCAGGCATTATAGTCCTGCTCATGACTTCAGCATTTTGAGGTAATCATAGGATTTCTTTTTTGAGTCTGAGTTACCAAATTTGACTAATCGGTTGGACAGAAACATGCGGGGAATTTATCAGATGTTGAATCTTTAAAAGAAAGAGGAAAGATTTAGACCATTCCTTGTTCAGTCCACCTTCTGTACTGTAAAGAGCTTTCAGAAAAAAAAAAAATAGTTCTTTCACGAACTTTTTGTCTTTACTGATGGGGAAGGGGGTACTAGCGTATAAATGCTCTGTGACCTAATAACCATGTGTATCTATGTCCGGATTTGATTTGGGCACCCTTCTTTGGGCCTGTCCTAGGTGATCCTTTCCATAGGCAAGATGTCATTGCTGTAGTGCTGTCCCAGAGGTGTGGTGGCAGTTTGTCCGAGCAGGCGTGACCAGTCCCACCAGGGTACGCTGTGGTGGGAACACAGTAGGTTTGCTTAGATCAAGCTTACAGTGTCAGTGTGCTAACACTCAGAACGTGCATCTGGATGTGGAATTGTCTCCACACAGTTTGGCATCCTGGCAGATGTATGGGCTACATGTGATATCTAGATGTGACCTTGTGTGGGAGTGCGACTCAACAAGCTTTGCATGGTAACTTGCGCTGATCCACTGGGGTGAGATGTCCCTGGAGCCACACTTTCTAAATAAGTCTTTTGACTTTTCTTTGTGTGGCAGCATGTTGTTGAGGTGCCTGTTATCTCTTAATCTTAGCAGATTACAGCCTATGTTAAGTGGTGCTGTCACTGAAATGGTCTCTCTTGGCACTGGTTGCTTTGTTACACTTCTAACTGCTGTGTGGAGGTTTCCATGCTTGTGTTACACCTTCACTATCAGTTTTTCACTCAACAGTGTAGCCTGAATTGTGCAGCCTAATGTTTTGCCTTTGAAGGTTTGGTATGGCTTTCATTTGACACATCTGCCTTTGCAATATGCTCATGTTTTCTTTGCATGGGCAGCTAGTGAAGATGAGTTGAGTAGCAATGTAAATTCTTTTATTTTGTCATTATTTTCTACTTATATGTGTAAATATGTTATGACTTCATATTATTAGCAAGCAAGAACCAAAAAGCTTGTTTATCATTTCCAATTTCTTGGATGTCTCATTTCTGCATTTTTTTGGTCAGAATTACCTAAAAATTTCTTACTATTATTTCTGAAAGGAAATGAAGAAACAAGTGACACAAACAAAATTCAGACTGAATAACTTCTGTCGCAGTGAGTATCCCTGGTACCAAACTGTAAAGCACAGGACTCTCTCTATGCTGGGATTAGAATTTTGGGTATAAATCACAGAATTATCCTAATGAACTGGGAAAAGTTCAGGTATTGCCTGTCTACGGGATGTGTATAGGAGGGCAGTAATGACAAGAGGAATGAAAAAGCTTTTCTATACAGAGGGATGAAATAGACTGAGTTCTTTAGCAGTAGGAAAAAGACAAACAGGTGTATAAAACCACGAGAAGAGACTAGAGAACAATTATATACCATCTTTTCAATACAAACCCAAGGAAGCTTAAAATAGACAGACTAAATGTCTTTTTCATGTTGTGAGTAATTAAATTGTGGAAGTCCTATTCATTGGCTGTTGCAGAAGGCAAAAGTGCACGTGGGTTCAGGAAGGATCTGCAGAGATTTATGGGGGGCTGGTCCACCAGTGGCTGTAAAACACTTCAGGCGTATTCCTAGCAACATGGAGATGTAGTGTCAGGCTGAGGAATGCAGACTGCCTCAAAGTGAGGTGTCTATCAGGGAACGATCATTGTAGTTGTATCGTTTCTTATTTTCCTGCCTCAATACCTGCTGTTGACTGCTCCTTGAGGTGCATTACTGTCATGGGTTATGCCAGACCTTCAAATACCAGATTTAAAAAACCCAAATTCCTGACCTTGAGCTGTTACAACTCCTGCTCCCCTGCTTCACCCGCAAAAAATAACCCCAGAACAATGAACAAAATGCCTTCCCTTCCCATTTTGCCCTCAGTGCCTTAGGTTGTGTAGCTGTATTTACACGTATTACTTTGTAGCTGGTTGGTTGAAACAGTGCAGGTGAGAGAACGTGACCTGGAATGTGGTTGTTGCTTCACAGACTCTCATTTATTTTTCAATACAACAGTCTTTGGATAGAGTGATTAAGAAGTTTGTGGGATAGAGAGAACCACTGGGTATCGGAGTAATCCCTAGTGATTAATTTTAGGCCCTCAGGGTCTTTACAGTATCTGCTCTTAACCAGTTCAGCTATGCTAGTCATACAGACTTCTGAAGACTCCACTTCTTGCCTAGACTATGTTAAAGAAGTTTGTTTTGCTGAAAAGTTCTAAAGATCTAACATGCTGTTTAATACGTTTTTATAAATATGTTTTAAATGGAAGTATGATGGTGACACGATTTTCCAAGAGTACTCAATAATGGCCTAAATGAATGTTTAAACATTAACTAAACTTTCTTTACTGTCATAATTTCGAAAAAATCACCCATGGAAATTATGCCTGCAGAAGCTCCATGCCCTCTTAATGCATAGTAGAAGAGGAGGAGTATACTGAGTCACAAAGAAACTAAGTCATCATCAGGGCTGTGCTAAAATTTTAGTAGATAATATCTTGGGGTTATTTACAAGGGACTCGTTAACTGCTTGACTCATATTCTCCCTTTCCTTTTCAAACCCAGCAAAGGAAGTGCTGCTTATCCTTGAGGACTCTTAACTATAAAAAGTGGAGTGGGTGTGTTTAGCTGTTGGAGGTTGTGACTGACCAAATGATGTGGGAAAATACGCTTTCAGCATCTAAATTCTGCTGTAAGTCAGATGTCATTGATTTCTCTAACTCAAATAAAAATTGAACGAAGCAGAAACTCTTGAAATTGCCTTTGGTTTTAGGAAGGTTTAGAAAAAAGGTGTTAAAAAGTTTACAAAAAGAAGTCTCAGCTGAACCTTTACTTGCTTGCTTAATATTTTTGAATTAAAGTGAATACTGACAAGAATTTTTAAGAGTGCACACGTGTCCAACTCAGCTGTTCCCATTGCTGTTCCCCACAACCCTCAGCCCAATCTGAGGAGGTGGTTTCACAACTGACTTAACCCACTTTTGTCAACTGCAGTCGTGATAGCGCTGCACTGAGAGCTGGTTCAGTTCACTGGTCCAGCCTAAACTGAAGAGAAGAATGGGAGGAATTCTTGTTTGAATGAACTTGTGGATTCTTATCATTCTGCAGTCGTACTATCACATGAGAAGGTTTGGAAGTGCTTGGCACCAGAACAGGGAAATCCAGGACCATCCCTTTGATTTGCAGTTATGGTAGCTTAAGCTGCTAAAGAAACTATCACTTTTCTAATTCTAATTTCAGGCCAGCCCCTTCCACTGAACCGCCCACTTGCTTGATAAAAGTTTTTTTGGTTTGGCTGTTCTTTTTTTTTGTGTGTGTGTGAGACAAGAAGAGGTAATTGGATTGCTCTGCACAGCCAGATGGCCAGGTTAACTCTGAGTATGGACCCCGCTCTGTTAGATGTGTAACAATCAAATGATGTATAGAGTACTTTTCTTATTCCTGTGGGTCCTTTATTCAGAATATAGCTTCTATAAAGTTGCAATATTAGAATATTATAATACTTTTTTATGCTTTAAATTTGTTTGGAAAAATAGTAGATATAAATATTGTAGAAGAGCTTTTGTATCTGAATTAATTACGGCCTTCTATCAAGTTAACAAAGTTTGTGATTGAAGTGTTCACATCGTGGTAGAAATTTGTCAGGAAGAAAAAAGCTCTTATATTAATTGAAATTCAGGGTGGTGGTTTTGTTGTTGTTGTTGCTTTTGGTTTTGTTTTTGCTTTTTCCTGGATGCCTAGTGAAATATGGTAGTGAAATATGTGACTTGGTAAATGTGAAAGAGGTTTGTACAGTCCCATTTCTACTGTCTTGTTTGAAATCATCATATTGTTGAAATATAAATGGTTTGAATTCAGTTCTTTGTAGTCTATGAAATGCTGTGGCTCAATTTAAGAAAGAGCTGATAAATTTACTATCAGTGACCTGGATATTTTTGGTTTTAATTTCTCCTTTTATAGTTAATAGATGTATGTTATATTTCTTTACTAAGCAGTCTTACTTTTTTCTTATAAAAAGTAATTTAATATAAAGTTGAGTCGTACTATTAATTTTTTAAATGCCGGTTGAAAACAGTTTGGCTTGGTAATAATTAGTTACAAAAGCTTCCAATGGAAGAAAAACTGGGCTGCTGTCAAACAGGATTTGATACACATGGAACAGTTAAGCAGTAATAAATTGCCTAGTAACTGAGTAATTTCACTCAGATATGTGCCAATCTTGCCTCTACATTGAAAAAAGTTTGGAAGAAGAACTGATGTTTGAAATTGCTTAATGCTGGAGGTTTATTGTAATAACAGTAATACTGACTTGGCCTGATCTTTCAACATTTAAGGCTTGTTTTTATATCCCAGTGAATGATTTCATGTTCATTTATAATTTTTGTTGTGGGAGAGCTCCCAGAGGCGTATGTGGGAGAAGCACTAAGTGTCTCCAACTCTTTATTACATCTGCTGGAAGCAAGGATGGAATCAGGCATGGAAGGGCCCTGGAGCTGACCTGGGTTGGCTCTGGTAGGACCGAGTAATTCAGAGTATTGAATAAAAGCATCACACTGGAGAGAATAGCAAGTTTTTTAACGTGGCTGTTTGGCGTGAAATCAACAGAAGTAAACCTGTGGAAACAGTTTGTACAGATGGATGCAGCAGCAGCCATCAAGAAATGCTAGAATGGGTCCTGTGAGGGAGTGTTATTTATTAGATAAATGATTTTATAGGAAGGCATTTTGTATTAATAGTTATTTTTCATGGCTTCGTGAAATACACTGTTCTGAGATATGTTCCTATGCATTATTTTGAGAACACTGTTTTAGGAACTGCTGTGTTAGAATAAAGCTTGTTGCTTGATGTTATGGTATGTCCGGATTTACTATTTGTGGAAGAAATTACTTGTACAACTGTACCTAGCTTACAAGGCACTCTAGAATGTTTGAATTATAGGCACAACTGCAATTGTGTCTAACATTTTGTGAGGGTTCAGTGAGGGGAAGGTACGTGGTGTTGTGTTGGTTTTGTTTGGTTGGTTTTTGTATTCTGTCTGTAATTGCAGACTGCATCTAATCTCTTAATAGGGAGATATCTGCTCCTGCTAACGTGAAAAAATTAGTTTTTTATAGGCGATAGAAAGACACTGTTACCTAGGTTGCCCGTTTGAATGCTGACAGGGATTCCGGCCCTTCTGAGGTCACGGAGGCTGCACTTCTGCGATGGGTTGGTTTCGTGGCGAAGCCGGTTTATAGCTTGAAGTTACACTGCTACCCCAGGGGAAATCGGATCTGTGACTTGATCTGGGTTAAACAGAGCATTACAAAAAGAGATGGCTATTTTTAACGTTGAACTCATGTGAATTGCGTGGCCTCCTTGGTAGGTGAGGGGAGGAGAGAACCAGGGGTGGAACAGGCTGGTGAGATTTTCCAAGCTTCGGTGCTGGCATTGGTCGGTCTTGAAACTGTGGCTGGAACGTCTTGCTGTTGACTGCAAAAGGAGGCAGATGTGAGTGACTGAAGGGAATGTCTAAGAAATGTATGAGTTTTCATTAAGATCGCAAGACTTTGAGTTGATAAAATTATAACGAGCTTTATATTTTATGGCTGTCAATCCACTAAATCTTTTTGAATTTTAGAATGATAAATTATGTAGTAGTGTTCTTAGTATTTAATTGAAGCCGACTGTACTTTTTACTGGGATTGATAAATTCAGTGATGATGTAGTAGATACTTCAAAATTAGAGAAAATATTGGAGATGAAGAAAAGCTGATCCATCCATGGCTTGCAGATATATTGGACTAGCACCATCTTCTGAAAGTTTAGTACATTACAACTTTATGTCCTCACTAAGGTATTAAAGAACTTAAAAAAAATTAACTCAGCTTTGAATTTCAGTAATCACAGTGGCTTTTTTACACTCTGAATCTATGAAATTATTAAATTAAACCAAAACAAAGAATATATGTAATTGGATTGGTGAGAAATTAAGATTTTTTTTTTACAATTTTTTAACCTCTGTCCTATAAAGTACAAGAAGAGAAATTATTTTTTGAAAAAGCTATTTGTCACTAGTAGCTCAGCTAAGGAAATCAATTTAAACATTTTTTTAATGTTGTTTCACTAGTCCTGACAAAAATAATTTCATGTTGAATCCAAGAAGGGTCTGTTGTTATTTTTCCATCAGCAAGTTTTGTTTCAGAGTGCTTGGAGAGTCATTAAAGTTCGGTATAGAGAAATTTGGAAACTACTATCAGAAGTGCTAATGTGTAATCTAAAGAGAAATGTATTTTTTGAAGTTAGGCACATAGCAATTCATTTGAGTTCACATGAACATTTAAAATATATCTATAGCAGTAATCATATGTTAAAAATATTCTTACAAGATTATGAATCAAGTAATTTTGTGTTTCTCGTATGTTGCTCTGTAAAGGGAAGTATTGTATTGGTGAGAAAATGTGGATTCTAAATGGTATGAAATTTTTCTTGTTAGTGTTGCTAAAACACTGGCAATTAGAAAGTGACGTGTGACTTGAAATTTGTTTTTTTTTAATAAGTATGTTTAGGTATTGTGTTTGTGAAGGATGCTGGATCCCCAAAATGAAATATTGTATTTATTACTTGTAGAAACTTTTAACGTGAGAAGAAGTGCTGCAGCTAGAGTTGCAGAGGTACAAAATAATTATTACATATTTTTATGCTTTATTATATTTGAGTTATGGTTCTTCATTAACAGAATTGCCGTTTCTCCAAGATGGTCACCTAATGCTGTTACTGTGTCATTTATGATTTGATTAGACATTTCATTGTCTGATGGCAGTGTGTTAAAATGTGCCTGTGGGGACTAGAATTCCAGCTGTTGTTGGGCATCCTGGATTTTGGCTTGTGGGAGTACAGGTTCGTTTTTTTTGTTTTGCTTTCTCAGTGTTGTTCAATAAATAAGCCTTTCCCAGCTGTGTTCATGTGCTGTACTTGTTGCTGTGACTGCCAGTGATTTTTATAATTGGATTAATATAGCAAGAAAACCCAAGTGGGGTGTTGTCCTGTCCCAACCTTTTTCTCATTTCTCCTTGTCTCCAGGAAGTAGCTATTTATAAAGATGCTTGAATGCAGATTAACAGCTTTGAGAAGGAAGTAAAACTAATCACTATCAAATTCCATATTTGCACAAAGATTAGGAAGTCTGAACACAAGTGTTAAAAAAGATGAAGGATTATTTAGTGCACAAAGCAGTAAATTCATGGTTCAGTGAAACTTCATGTGATCTTAGGCAAGGCTTTAAATTTATCTTTTCATATATGTTTCATTTTTGTATTTGTAAAAATAAGAATAGTATTTGCCTAATATATTGGGAAGAGAATTAGTCAGCAAGTGATTTGTTAGCAATTGCAAAGTGCTTATAAACTAGTGATAAGGGCCATGTAAGAATCTGTCAATAAAAAGGAAGAGTGAACAAACGGTCTTTTTTCCAGGAGGAGCTTGTAATCTTAGGACAGGTTTCTTTGTGCAAAGTGAAAACTAGTTAATCAAAGGTGTGAAATTAAAGAACATAAAGTCCCATAGGATGATGATTTTGAGAGAGAGGGCATTAATGCGCTTGCTGAATCTGGGCTGTTCTCTCTCCATACCAATACACACAAAAGAGTTTCATGTTTTTTGATTCACGCCCCTGCTTGATTTGTTAAGCTTACCCTAAGGGCGTGTTTATATAGTTCTGTGCACTGCCGACTGTAAACAGAGATACCTGGTAAAATCATCTGCGCAGAGGTCTGTAATGCCACATCTAAACTCCTCATACCCAGATTAATGCATTTCAAGGTAACTCGGTCACCTCTTGGCTGTGCCACTGTCACATCTATGTACTTGGTCACTTGAGATGCAGGGTGGGTAGATGACCATCAACACATGCCTTCTCCTCTCTTTCTTTCTGTGTCCTTATGAAAGTCTTTTAAAAAAGCAAAAAAAAGGCAGAGTTGTTCCAATTATGTTTTAATCCTAAAATAATACTACATGGTGACCGAATTCTGTGTTTGTTTAATAAAATAATCAGTTTTGAATACTGGTTTCTGAAAATGTCTGCATAAGGGATAGGGTGAGGACTCTGGGTACATAACAGAAGGGGTCAGATTGTAACACTCGGTGTAATCATAGGCTGTTCAGTCAAATGCTAAATGGTTGCAAGAATTTCAGCCAAGAATGTATTGAAAAATGAAAATGGGAAGTCTCTAGCTGAGAAAAAAATATTCTTATTTTCTTGCTAACTGTCTCTTCAAACTGTGTAAAGGCAGTCATCTGTCATCTTAGTTTTGAAAAACTTGGGTGAATTCTTTTTTTTCTTCATAAGTAATTTTCTTCCGTGTGAAAAAATGCCTGCTGTTTGTATTTGCAAAGGTTAATGTAACTTTTTAAAAACAATTTGTCATTTTCATGCCTTGTTATTAGGGAAGAATCTTGTAACACTGTGTCCTCCACAGTTAGGTGCACTTGGTGTGCTGAGATGGAGACTTTTGCTTCTCGCTGCTCTGCTTTTCTTGAAACCTATTTTAAATCTTGGAAATGTTAACCTTGTTAGCCTTTTGTCTTCTAAAGATGCACAAGGACCACTATGTTTTATAACGTTAGTAAAAATGCTGTAATCCTTTATTATTTAACAGTATTTGAAAGTCTCATTTAATATGGGATGGTTTTGTGTAGAAAACCGTATAAATGCTACAGGTACTTCCATAAATACAAATAAAAGAGAACTTGTCGTGCTAAACACACTCTTTCTCATTATTTTCTGTGTTAGAACAAACTATTAGCATCATCAATCTGATTTTATTGTGTGAAGTACACTTATTCGAAGAAACTCATCATGGATTTTGTGTCATCTTATTCTTTGAGAGAAAAGAGAATTACACATAAGCTTTGTACAAAAGTCGAGGCTCATAAGGGAGATATGCATAAAACCAGGCAAACCTCATTTCGCAGGCAAGATGCCTTTCTGTTTTTAACTGGAGACCTAGGAATTGCCCACCTTTCATTTCCGATGTTAGGCATGCGTTTTCTTGTCTTGTATCTGTAGGAATGTCTTTTGGTTTAGAAGGATCTTAGATCATAGTTTTGGCATTTAGAAAGTTGTATTTTTCTTTCGTAATTGACAATTTGATGATAATCAATTGACTATTTGATGATAATTGTGATTTTATTTTTTTTTTTAGAGAAGGAAGTATTACAGTGTTCTTTGTAAATTATGAGCATTTTTAAGCTCTTTTTTTTTTTTTTCCTGAAACCAGTTATTTCCTGTTGTAGCTGGAAAAGTTAAGTATATTTTTAAAGTATTAAAGTGCAGCACCAGCTATTATTATTCTTCTGCTTTAGCAAGTCTTCTCATACAACATTTGATTTGTTACTGTGTCCTCATAGGGAAGCATCAGCAGTAGAGTGTGCATGACAGTGAGAAAGTAAACACATGCTTGCAATCAAATTAATGTATTTCATCTGTCTTCAACTAATAACAATCTGTCATGCTATCTATCTGAGAAGGGGCATAAACAGTTTATTTTGTGTTTGGAATAACTTCCTGGGGGTAGTTAATGTGACATGTAGTTTGTCTGACATGAGTATAACCAGATCAACACTCTAGATGTTTTCTTGATAACCTAAAAAAAATACTGAGAAAATCTGTACTGGAACTGTATTTATATTTTGTTTTGAGCTTCCTTAAATCAGAGTAGTGGCATAGTTTTCAGGACTTCCATGAAAGAGTTTTCTTTTCTTGGCAGTTATACAATTTCAGTGTGAGAAAAAGATTGAAAGTATTAATAAAATAGTAACTACAAAAAGCTGCAGTTTGCACTCCAACACTCGGGTTTGAATATTCGAGAAGTGTGCGCTGTAGGAATTCAAAAGTACCAAAGCAAACCTGATTTTTAAAAAGCTGGGTAATACACAAAGTCCGGTAGTACTACAGATGTGGTAAAGTTTTTTGTCAAATTAGTTTGTTATTATTCCTGCATAATTCTCAATTACTCTTATGTTATTATATTGGTAATTATTGTTAATAACATCAGATATATGTTCTATTAGATGATTTTTATTTACCCAGAAAGAACCTTTGTGTCTAATTAGAAAATGAAAGTGCGATTGCTTATGTTCTAAGTAACCCATTCAAATATTCTTTAAAAACTAAGGCATAACGAAATAGCTCTGTCTTTTAGTGGGAAAGCAGTAGGTTACTGGTAAGCTGGGCAATAAAAAGCTAGGGAGGTTTTGTGTTGCTTTTATTTTTTTTTTTCTATTTTCTTTGGAGTGATGGCAGGATTAGAATTAAAACTGGGTAATATTGCTGAAGAGGCCAGAGAGGGGTTCTTTGTGGCCAGAGCTGTGGGACCTGCCAGGCCGGGCTCTGCCGAGGGTCTGTGGGGCAGAGCTCTGAGAAACTGGGCAGTAAATCCTGTTACCCTGAACGCCGCTCCCAGTATTCATCGCTATTTCTGTTTTATTCTTTAGAATAGTGGCTATTTGGGCACATCTTAGAGAAATCTCATTTTTATTCCCTTTTTCATGCACTTGTGTTTATGCGTGGGAGAAGCAGAGCCTTCACGCTCTGAAATGAAACTGACTGTGCTTGTTGAGCAGCGAATTACCGCACGGAGACATTGCTGTGTGACAGGGCTGGCTTCATCGCTCTGTTGGGTTTTCAGGTGCTCAAGCTAGGTTTGTTCCTCAGAAATCAGGCTGAAATACTACCAAAAACCAGGATGAAAAAGAGATGGTCATATACAGCCCCCTTTCTTATGACCCTGGAGTATTTTCAGAAGAGAAAATATGTACATAATTTTAAGCACATGTAAATCAAATTAATAAATTATTAAAGCATTTTACTTGTCATGTCTGTGTGGGCTAATCGTGATAGCTCATTATTTAAACATTATGTAATTGTATACCTTGTGTGAACAGCTGCAAATACTTTGCGGAAAGATTTATATTTCGTTTTTCACAGCATACTATAAAAGAATATATTTTTGTGCAGTACCGTAGATTAATATAGATGTTTACTTATAACTTTAAAACTATACTTGGTTATATTAAAATATGGAATAGTTATAATATGCGTGATAACTACAAAACTAGATAGTTGTAAATTCATTTATGTGTTAATACTAATTTTAATGGCAAATACTGTAATTATCAATAGAAGAAAAAGTTTAGCTTAAGCAGGAGAACTGCTCCTTTGTAGCAGATTCCCTCGCAGTTATTACAATTGCAAGCTTTGAAAGTGAAAGACGGTCAGATTTGGGTGCAGAGCGATCCCTTTACTGAAATTTTCTGAGCTGTCTCATGTTTCTTTTCAAATACACGGTTTAGAAAATAGGTTAGTTATCACTGTTATAATAATCTACAATGACTGTATAGTGCCTTATAGTTTGCAAGTGTAATCTCACGGTCCAAGAGAAATGCCAACAAACTATTAAACGTTCAGACTTGCTTAACATGCATTATGCATGCCACTCAGCTGTTTATGCCTTTCTGAACAAGTACTGACACTATTTTTTCAGCTGCTTGGAAGTACCTGTACAAGTTACATATTTGTGTTTCTTCCAGAATTACCTGAAAGGAAGATTCATGCAAAATGGATGTTTTCCGACTTTAAAGAACTGTAGTTTCACATGGAGTTCTTCTCCAGTAATGTTATGAAAGAAGAGGCTGGCAGCCCTGTGGGAAAGGGAGATAAATAGCATGAGTAGCAGCCTTTACATTCTGCATAAACGATCTTCTGATGTCTTTTTAGGATATGTGCCGTTATTTGCTTGAGTGACATTTAAATAAAAATACATTATTATTACATTTTTGGCATTTTTAAAGATTATAGAATGAGAGCATACATTATTCTTCTAACTGATGATACGTACTGTAAAATACTTACTGGCTTCGTATTTGTACCGGTTATATTACTCGGATAAATTGTATTTCTATGTAAATAATTTTAAGACAACACAGCTGTGGGATTTGATATCACACTTTATTCCTTGGAGCAAACTCTGGCAAGCTGCTTATATTTGTTCTAGTTCATTTCAGTGAAGCAGGTGAGCTCAAGTAGTATTTAATCTGCTTGACTGTTGGTTTTCCACCTGTGTATAGTTTAATGGAATTTAAATTATCATTCGTCCCTGCACAGTGGTGCTGTGTGGCTTTTTGCAAGCCTTTTTTGTCTTAAAAGAATGGCACATATATCTAAGTAGTGTAAGAGAAGCAGATTTGGCATTAATGTATTTACCATTAGTGGTTTCAGAATCTCAAGTCAAAAATAGCAGAATTATTCCATCAAGACTGAATTGCTGTTTGAATGGCTGTGTGTGGGTAGATTATAGAGCACCCATCTGTGTTTTATCTAGCACTTTGTCTAGTGTCTTTCTATTCCCTTGCTACTACCCAAAAAACTAAAATTTCAGTGACTTAATTTCTCAAGTAAAGTTCTATAGAGATTTGACTTTGAATAACCATTTACACTGTCTCAAGTGTTTGCTGAGAATTTTTCTGTCATATGGTATCTAGCCCTGCAGACAGACATTTAAAATACGATTTCCTTTTCCATTTTGAGTTAGCACAGTCTATCAGCTTTTCACTGCAAATAGGTGATTCAAAGGGAATTCAAAGGATGATGAAAATGTTGTTTATATGAATCACCTGAAGTGCGGTCCAATCAAATCTCTCTGGTCCTAACTTAAACCAACTATTTTGTCCTGGGCTTCTTTTAAAAGTCACTTGCTCTCCACATAGGCAACCATCATGGTATTTGCATCTGTTTCCTTCCATAGATTCTGCAGTTTTTTTCTTACCTGGTTTGTT
>VWYH01004160.1:229208-328742 GCA_013399365.1 Pampusana beccarii | reverse complement strand
TTTTCTTTCTTTTTTTTCTTTCTTCTTTTTTTCCCCCCCCTCTTTTCCTCATATCTTCAGGAATGCCTTAAAGGGGAGTATCTTGGGGATTTCTGTGGGAGTTTCATACTTGTCTCCTAGATTCTGTTTTCTTTTTTTACCTCACTAGATCTCTGTTTAGTCTCACCTTCAAATCAAAACTGAACTCTCCAGAGTTCACGAGCAATAGGTTTGTTAGCAAGTCTTACCTGGTTTTGCTACAGCAGATGCTGACCGATGCCGGTTTAATCTATGAGGTGAGGTTTTTTTCTCTTGGATATATCTGACTTCATGCAAGTTATGTCAGAATTACTGAAGTTCCTAATCTATTTTTGTTGTGCCAGTATCTTTATGGGATACCTGTACATACAAATGCAGATAGATCTGTTAGCTATGGAGCAACAATTTATCTTACTAGCTTTGATTGAAATGACTCTTCCCACCAGACAAGCTTAATGGTGAATGTTTGGTTTGATTCCAGAGAATCAAAAGGTTGAACTCTTCACTAGTTGGTAGAAAGAGAGTTGCAGAACAGGACAACTAAGACAACAGAGATAATTTTTGGAGAATATGTGGCAACCGTGGGGGTTTTTGGTAATTGTCACAGAAGTTTTTTAGTGTGTACTTCAGACATAAAAATGAGCAAATAGAAGCAACCCATCTTTTGGATGTTTTTTCTAGAAAGGGACTTAAAAATTACTTTGGGGGCTGATGAGCCCCTTTTTGTGTCCTCATCAGGCCGGTCAGTGAAACAATCCTGTGAGTTATCTCTCTCTGCCATTGCTCGTGATGTCCTTCTGCTTCTCCTGTTTTCAGTTTTCATGTGGTTATTTAAGTATTCAATATAACACAGATATGCTTAGTGGTTCCTGTATTGTCAAGGAATTAGCAAAGTTCTTGTACTCCTTTGACATTTTAACTGTTACTTTGCTAACTTCTACTTTAACTGCCTTTCCTGTTGGTCCCATTTTTGAGACCTTTAGAATTTTAGATGCTGTAGAAAAAATAAATGCTCTCGCTGCAGTCTGTAAAATTTATACGTCTTGGGGTTACTTTAGCTTTTCATGATCAGAAAACATAATTTATTAATGTAGATAGCAGAGTTTGTATCCGAGCACTTAATCCGAAGTACTGATGTGTAACATTTATGTGCTTTAGACGTTCACCATTTGCAAATAGTTATATCTCTTTCACTTTTCAAACTAAAAATCCACATGTCTCTTTGACATCCCATTGTGAATTTCTAGCCATCAATTTAAATTCTACTTGGTAAAAATGGAGCTATTAATTTTCCCCTGCCGTTGTCTTCTTTCTTTTTCCCTTCAGATGAGGAGGATGACCGTACTATCTGGCACGTAAACTTCACATTGGGCCTTCCTCTAAATGTTTGTGTTTGATGTGTGTCCAAATCTTGCAGACTCTTTCTTTGAGACCTTTGTTAGATATGGCCTATCATAACCGTTACCACTGTTAAAAATGTTCCTATTTTGCATCTTAATTTCAGTAATTCCTTTTTCTTGGCCAATGTGATGTTATCTAGTCATTTAGTCATTCTAAATGATCGTTTTGCTGGTTTGTAAAATCAAACTGTATTTATGTATCTGATTCTCTTTCTATCCAAAACTTATTTGTCTTTGCCTTTAAACTTTTCATGGTTTAAATGCATTCTAGTATCATCCTTCATCCTGAAATATCTATTCCTGCTGTTAACTGGCTCTTCATATGAGCCCACATTGGCCAGCTGTTAGTTTTCTTTCTATAAAGTCCCTGCATTCCTTATAAACATCTTTTTAGAAAATCACTTTTCTCCTCCAAATCCCTCCTTAAAGTCTTTTTGCTGTGATGTCTAAACAAAAGCTGGACAAGACTTATCTCCTGGTGTGCTAAGAATTCTGCCTGTCAGGCTGACCAATGTCAAAAAAAAAAAGGACTGGAGGGTAATTATTCACTGTATTTTAGCAGATTTTCAGTAACTGTCTATGATTGTGCCTTTAGCCTGTGGCAATGCAAAGTAATTTGAGTTAGCATAGTCGTCTTTCATTGACTGCAAACTGCACCTTTTTATAGTTAAATATTTATTAACGCTTGAAACCCTTTTCTTGTACTAAAACTGTGCCCTCTTTCATTGAGGACTAATGTGACATGAATTGCTTTGCAGTTACAGTGGGCTGAGAGTGTGCACATGGACAGTTATGGTGCGGTTATCTGGTGTAAAAGTGACCATACAGTTCACAGCAGACTGCCCCTAATTCAGAGGGCACGAGGTGAAACACTTGTAACTGGGGAGAGGGACTGAGAATTACACAAAATTCAGAAACATGATTTCACTTTGATTTTTCAGTTTCAGTCTGCTAGATTCCAGGATCTTGTGTGCTTTTAATTTCTCTACTGTAGTAAATTATATGCTCCACTGACCATATATTATACTTGATGCTGCTTCAAATAGAGGGTAGGAGGCATTTGAGGCTATGATTTCCAATATGGCAGTGGCATTTTCTTCCTGAAAATTCATCAACCTTTCAGCATGCTGTTGTGTTTTTCCGCTCCCTATTCTTTCCTTCCTGGGAGAGTATGAGAGAGATTGTAACTTGTAAGCTTGTCTTTATGGACTTTCATAAGCAAGCCATGGTATTTTAGAGTGATACAGTGTAAATGTTATCTATCTATTTTTATTGTAATCATGTGTACATTTTGGGTACAGTGAGTAAAATTTGGAGGTGGGGTTAAGGTTGCTTTAAAGAGCTTGTCAAATAAAAATTTAAAAAAAAATATTTATTTTTCCCAAAAGAGTAATCTCACTGTTGTGTTTTCCAAGCTGCACTTAAAGGTAATATATGAAGAATAAAAATAATAGCTAATAATGACATGGTTTAGTCAGTATGCTGTATTTTATTCTTAAAAGGATTTCAACAGAGCTTCTCTTCTGGTCGTTATTTTTCAGAGAAAAAAGTGAAGTAACTGTTACATAGACTGCATGAGTTTTTAACAAAATTGTTATCGACTTCGAGTTCTGTCTTTGTAAATGCATTTGTTCTTCCTGTTTTTTATAAAACTATTTATTCTGCATTTAGTATTATGAAAAACTGTGCTTCAAACATTAGTGTTAATAGCTTAGTATTTTAGTCCTTCACAAATTAATGCCTGTGGTAACTGGATGATTTTAGGCCTGCTCTTATAAACAGGGCCTTACTGATGTGCAAGGAACAGTAATATGTGGCAAAAACTCCACATTAACCAAGGTAAGCAGTATAAATGGGGTGTAGGAATCCCCTGTTAGACTAAAAATCTCCAAGAGAAAATCTCCAGAGCCTACAAATTAAAGACCTCCAATATCATTTTAAAATAAAGCCTTTTATGTAGTAGGAGAGCATTTTTTCAACTGATAATCAAATGACACTATTATGCAGGCTTACTAGATTTGCAAATTTACAAGTTTTTACAAGTCAGTTGGGTCCCTTCCTCAGGAAATCAGTTTAAGTTTTTTTTCCTGTATTGAGTCAAAGAGGCTGGTTGTCCTTAAATCCTTCTGAATATATTTGCCTTATAATTTGACAGCATTGAGTCAACACCCTTATAGGAACTGTAATGCAATAAAAAGAGAAACTGTTCAATATAGTTTCCAGTTACCTTAGGATCAGATTTGAGAAACTGGAATGTACACAATAAAACCTGTGCAAGACTTGAGTTCCATGTTGTTTTGGAAGCAACCAGTGCTTTGCAACATAAAATATCATTTGAAAACTTTGTTCTGCTTCCAAGGGTTGTAAAATGATAAAAATGAAAATGTGTGTGACTCTTGAAATATGCAGTTTACTTCTTAAAATTTTCTGAACCATACCTTTGTGGAATTGAAAACTTTGTGTACAAGTAACTGTGCATCAATGGTTTCACTCAGCTCATTTTTTTTTATTATAGTGAATGCTTTTGCTCTACCATGTTCTGCAATAAAATTCTTTTTAACTTGTTTACTGTTTTACTTAGAAAAAGATATATAGATTCAGATGCGCTTGGGGGACTCTATTTTGTAAAAGTCTTTAGATTACACTGTAATCTTCAATATGTGTCATGCTTGCAAAGAGAACGTGCAAAATTTAGTTTTGTCTCAGGTTTTTGTAGGTAGTAGTAAAGTTGTTACAAATTTCTTACATGTATCCAGAAATAAGTTTGTCCTTTGTTTCAGGTGTGAATTTTTTGAATTTGACCATATAATTGTAGTTGTGGTTTCATTTTAGTTTTGCAAATAAAACGAATCTGAGGCAATTAGTTATTTTTATTTTGGCAAATGATTATAAAAAGAAAGAAACTTGTATTTGCATGCATCTGTAAAGGAAAAGGTTACATCTAGTGTGTTTCCAGTGAATAATTTCTAAGATGGGTAACTAAATGGGCTCCATTGTAGTAATTTTTCCTTTTCTCAACTTACTTTTAGTTGACTTGGAGCATATGCGCACAGTGAAAGTTGATAAGCACCAGCGGTTTTGTCAGGAAAACAACTTCAGTAGCCACTTCGTGTCGGCCAAGACAGGAGATTCTGTAAGTAAGAAAAACTAAGTCCTTGTAGATGTCTTTTTGGTAAGAAAGCAGTTTTTCTGGGATATGATATAACTGTTCTATTATACTTCACACATCAAACCAGTGAGAACTTCAGCTGCTGCGTGTCCTTGTCTGCCTACTTGCCTGAAAAACAGATCTTTGTATTAGTGTATATGGTCTTTATTAACTGCAGTGGCTTCTCATCTGATTTGCAGTTTGAGGTATAGATTTTAATATAGAAATGGTCCAGCTTATACATCAGCATGAGAACTGAGACCAGCTGGATCTCTATTTGCTGTCAGCCTGTGCTTAATGTATTCCGTCAGTCCAGGTGGAGTCTCATCTATAGGCCATCAATACAGAAACTTTCAACAGTTGATAGTGTCACAAAACCCTGTTGTGATCAAAGTTTTTAATGTGGGTACTGAGCCATGAGAGACACACTGTCTGCAGGTCCTTTAAATTTGAACATTTTGGTGTTTGTAATGCTTTGCAAAGCATATTTTTGAACAATCTTTTGACTCTGAGCTGGATTATTTGTTTTAGTTGGAAGCCTATGGAAGAAAAGGTTCTTTTTCAGTTGACTGTATCAGTCAAATTAAATCACACTATATTGTTTTGCTTGATTTCTTTTACACGCCTAATGACTTTGTCATTCCCATAAAACAGCCCTATGTCTGTCTCCTGTTTATTGCAACAAAATTTACTTTATGTTCTTGAACAGTAAGACCATGTTCAATTACATGGAAATATAATTCTGTAACACAAATGGAATCACTTGTTTTAAAATCCTTGATGAAACTTCTTCATTCGACTGCCCAATTTTATAAGATAATAGTTATTCTGTAAAGTCTAACAATACTGCTGTTACAAATGCAGTGAATCCTGAATCTCCTTATAGTTTCTGTTAAATCTTTGCCATAAGTTTTTGTTTAAAGTGTGGAAATTCCAGCTTTTTATGCTAGAAACAGAATAAAACTTTTACAATACTTCAGTCAATGAGGTGTACATCTGATTAAATGTATTCCTTTCTCAAGGAGACAACCTTTCTTCTAGGATTTGGTAATATGTAGAAAAAGCAGTTCTTTTTATAAGGCTGATATATTGAACATTACAAATTATGAAGGAATATCTGTTTAAATATCTACTAACGAAAGTACAAGCTACAGTTTACAGTAGTCCATTTTTAGTTTCAGTATAGATTTGAATTAACTCTTTCATTGTTACCGCCATCTGCCCTTTCAGAACCTTCATGTGTTTGGGTTTGTGCAGGAAAGACACAGTGTTTACCCTGGACAGTGATTTAAGAAGAGGCTTTTCATTGCTACTGTGGATATAGACTAGAGGAGTTTTAAATACTCAAGATAAATGAAGTGATTTGATTGGTTTAGCTCAGATCTTTCCAGCAGACTTGTTTGCAAAAACTAATTTTTAGAAACAGAACAGCCCAAAAGTCTCCTCAGGGGAGAAAAACTTTGATGAAAGATTTAGTGTAGCTCATTGTCTTACTGTCCGTCGAACTCCATAACTAAGCACCGGACACCTTTGTGCACAAAGCATCCTCGTGGCAGGTGATGTAGCTCAGTACCCCTGAGAGCCTGGTGCGGGTTCAGGGAAGCCTGTCCAGGGTTTCCTTTCTTGCTGTAACAGAGCAAGTAGTTAGAGAAAGAGAAATTCTTTTGGAAGCTATTGTGACTTGTTGGTTGTGCCACTAGTTTGTTTATAGTTACTATGTCAGGTGTAAGAAGAGATTGTGTAAATGTTATTTGTTTGAATTTTCGTTGAAAATGAATAAAAGCACTTACACAGGCCTTACGTTTTTGGGGGTGGCAGCTGCATGATGAAAAGCAAAATTTGTTAGTAGTTCAGATTGTGAGCTCAATCGAATAACTATGTAGATAAAATATAGTGTGTAGCTTGACAACAGTGTTCAGCAGCAGTGGAAGCTTAAGCTGCTCCTTTTTAACATCTGTTGTGTTCTTTAATCTCATTTAACATGCAGCTGCCTAAACAGTAAGATTGGGGGACTGAATTGAGATGAAGTAAAGGAGTTACTGAAGACAACATTGCCACTCCATGTTATCTGTCAAACCACGTCCCAGGCCTAGCTCTGCTAGGCTGGAGCAGGCCAAACATCTTGTTTGCTTCCTAGTTAACTTCTGTTCCGTGTAATACTCACAAGGTTTTGCAAGACTCTTCAGAACAAAAATATCTTTGCTTGACTTTTGTGTTGCTAATGGCTTTTTCAAACACTTGCAGTAGAGATTTTGGTGATGTTGATGCACAGTTCTGTTCTCAGTTTCAAAAACTTACATCTCTATTACACAATACACTGGTAATATGTTCTTGTGTGAAACATTGGTGAATACCCTTATTCATATATTACAGCACTGAGAGTAGTATTTGAGAGGTTGGTTGTGTAAAAGCTTGTTTAAACTTAGGTCTCTGGAGGCAGAGGAGAAGTGTTGCTTAACAATCCAGTGTACTGTTCATTCCTTGTGCCATTGTTGAGTTATTTTCTCCAATTTTTAAACAAAATCGAATGTACCAGATGAGGTTGTTTTCAGATCTGTTTTGCACAGGTCATAATTTTGTATATCTCATTGTTTACAGTTTAAGAATGGTTTGATATATTTGAAAGAACCTCTGGATGTCTGGTTTTAATCATTTAAATGCAATTTAATTTTTTTCCATAGGTCTTTCTGTGTTTTCAGAGAATTGCTGCTGACATACTTGGCATCAAATTAAACAAAGCAGAGTTGGAACAGTCACAGGTGATTTGCCACAAATACATGTTTTTTTCTTAGTATTTTGTTTAGTATTAAAAAAGTAATCCCATTGCAAATTAATAATTGTCCTTTAAAGCAAGCTGCATCTGTTGTTCTGAAGACAATTATTTTTGTTTCACAACAGCTTTTTGTAAGATAATAATTCCTTATTTATCCATCATGATAAAATTTCTGAAACAAGAAAATATATGTTCAAAAAATTAGGAAAAAACTTTAGTTTGAGAACTGTTTGTTTAAAAATAGTACTTAAAATAGTTTTGGAAATTAAAACCTCTCTGTGTGTATGCTTATACAGGTTTGGAAGGCACTCATATACATTCATTACTGTACATTGATGTCAGTTACAGTTTTTATGATAATTGTTCTTTTTGAATTCATTACATTTAAAAATAAATTTCATTTTAGAACACCACAAATTTAGGTGATAGAAGGCATAAGCTTCTGTGAGTGGAAATGTTCTAAATCAATCTTTGTTGTAGTCATATGGAAAAATATTTGTCAGTCACAGAGTCAGGAATTATCTATGTCAAATCCTGTGTTTGGTTAATCTCAGATTTTAGTTTTCATTGTGTGCCTGTGTAATACAGGACAAGAATGCTTTTCTTTGGTAGTGACTGTCTACCTTGGGGAAGGGATATTGACTTTGTAGTCACCTTTTCCCATTTTATTCTGATGTGCAGATGAAAAATGAATCCTATTCTGGTTCAGCATACCCATTCCCAGCAGCAGAGAGAGACCTGTAGCTGTTATGGCTCCTTGGCATCTGAAATTATTTTTCTCACTGTACAAATCCCAAATAATCTCCCCCTAAAGGAACTGCGTAGTTTCTGCTCTTGCACTTTGTGTTTTGTTCTTTGCGTTATGAGTGTTGGGGATGTTCGACCATTTCCTCTGCAGCAAGAAAGGGCTGAGAGGAGAATGTTTCCCAGCAATAGGTGGGAAGGTCATCAAGCAGGTTGTCCCCCATTGTCTTATATTGGTTAGCAGTGAGTTAGGGATGCGAATATAGTGATTTCACTGGGAACGCATGGCAAAACCCTGCGGCGTGTCCTCCTCTGAACTGTAGCAGAGCTTTGTTGCAGTTCATACTGTTCAGTAATTGATGTATGTAAAACAGCTCTAATGAGAACATTATTTTATTACCTTATGAATTAGTGTGGAAGGGTGTTTTCACTGTTTTTAAAAATTTGAACTAGAACTAAATCAATTAAAGTGTGCATACTTGCTTAAATTCGTCCACCAGAGTTGGAAGTCACTTTGTTTTCATCAGTGAAAGCTAGGAGATCAAAAATGTATTAATTATTCAAATAAGCAGTCAAGCGACAGGTTTTCTAATATAAGTCCTCTTCTCCTACCACCTCTTTCTTTCTAGTTCCTGCTTCTAAAAATAATTTTCCTGCCAGGAAAACTGTGTATGTAGGTTTAAACCAAAAAGATTTTATACAACTCCAGGTTCAGAAACCTTGAAAACTAAGCTTATACTGCTGAGGCAACCCTTCCTACATAATGACATTTCAGATTACAATATGCTGATTTAGAATATACTTATTGAACCAAAAGGTAGCTGTTCTAGTGGTGTAATATCCTAGAAGTGCTAGTAACTCCACACATTAAACAAGTACCACAAAATATGTCAACAAGTTTATTTAAAAGAAAGGCAAAACATTTCTTATGTACATCTTGGTCTCCTGCTTTTTGAAATATACAATAAATATTTAATTTCTGAAAGTGTTTTGCCACAGCGGTATTTACAATCTGCGTTGAAGTGGTTGACTGGAAAACTGTATTGCAAACAGTAAAATGGTAAAATACGGTGCATACCTAATAAGCAAAGCTAAGGAGCTTCGAAAAGCTGTAATTAACAGGTAGAGAAATATTGTGTCATTTCAGTGATCTCTTACTACTAAGGCATCACCTATTGTTCTGAGCTCTGTGATTATTTGCGTATAAATAATTCAGCACATAGAGGGTTTTTAAATTTTTCTTTGGTTGTTTAGCTAGCACTGGAATGTCAGTCTTGGACCTCCCTGTGCTGCATGGTGTTATGTTCCTGTAACTCAGGTGTAAGCTTGTAGATAGGTATGCAAATAAATGAAATTTAAAAGAGCATATGAGAAATGGGGTTAAAGATAAAATTGTAGCTTTCTAAAGAAAGTGTTATTTTTAGGTTGTTTTTAAAGGAAGAACCTCTATATAGCACTGACTCAGGAGTACGTAACTTTCTATGTCAATTTGGTATTGGCTTTAAGTAGGTTTCTTTCTACCTTGGTATTGTAATTACAATTTTTATTTTTTGTTGAACATATAGCTAAAGAGTGAGAGCTGGAAAGCAGCTGCCTGACTTTGCAAGGTTTTGCTAACTGTGATACTGTGATAATCAAGAGTAGTTTCCATTTATTCTAAGCTAGCAGTAGTTATTTGTTACCAGTAAAATGTTTGCTTCCTTCCAGGGTGCTGTTTTTAGTGAGCTGTAGGAATTGCCCAAATTTAAGTCAATGACAAACCAATGGGAATGGTATTGGAGTCTGTCAGCTGTATCTTAAGGTTCACTGTTGTGGGGAACCAAATACCTTGGTCACTTCTTAAGACAGGAAAGGTAAAGTCTCTACATAAAATCAGAGAAGGAAAATTTGACCTTTGTATCCACAGGGAGGTGAATAAAAGGACATTTCTTGAGAGAAATTTCTTTGTCTGCAGTGGAAAAGACAAATTGAAGTAAAATGTTGATGCTGTTTCCCAAAATCACAGATCTGGTCTCTTGACTGGAAGAAGGTGGTGGTAGATGCTGTTGCCATTACTAGGTTTCTGGTTTATCATATACTGTTTGTGCGACAAGTGCAGGTTCCTTAGTGTGGTGGGGTTTTTTATTTGTTTGGTTTTTTTTCTCTATCTGTAAAATGAGCACGGGGATTCCTTAAATTGTGGAACAGTGAATGTGTTCGTTAAAATTTTTAGGCATTTAATACTCTAGCTAATGGCCTATAAAAGTAGATGATTAGATAAATGCTATAAAAGAACAAATTAAAAAACACAATAGTAATGTGACTCATCCTTAAATGAGTAAGTATGCAAATGTTGACTTAGGTTTAATTTTTAAACAAATAATAAAATACATTTCAGTTTTTACAAATGTGCAATATTTACATGCTGGATTATACCTTTGTATTTCCATATTTTGTGTAATGTGAGGTTTCCTTATTTTGAAAAACGAGAAGCTTGTTGCTTGAATATGTTTGTCAGAGAACATCTGGTGTCTTTCTTCAGTCTAGGTGGTAAGAAAGTATAAGATGAAATACTGGGTTTGTGTTAGATGCCAACAGTGAAATCATATATATTAATTACGTGTTATTATGCATTTCTTCCTTGTTACTGATTGCCTAATATTGAGAATAATCTTAAAAATCATATCTCTCATTTTTTATTTTTATGCCTGAAAATCATATTTCTTGTGCTGAAAATCAATTATAATCGTCACAGTCGCAAGGAAGATCTTAGAAGTGACTCACAGGTGGTTAGAAATAAGTAATAGGAATCCCAAACACGTTATTTTAACTTGTATGAATTTGTGAGGCTTGACTCATGACTTTTGAGCTTTGATGACTGGCAGAACTGCAGAAGCTCTTCTGAGAAGTGGAGAGGTTCTCGGTCCCTTTCAGATTAACAGCAGAATTTCTGTTAATTAACTGCAAGAACAAGCCTTAGAAATTGAATTATTTACCATGCATTGTTTTAGAAAACAGCTGCAGCAGTTTGAGATATTAATGCAACCCAAGCTATATGTTACTGCCCTTTTGCTGGAATTTATCACTCCCACAGCAGAATCAGAAAATGGAAGGTGATCGTGTGCCTTGGCCACATCAGGGTGAAGTTGAGCAGCTTAGCTTAAACTGCTGCCGAAAGTTGTTTTTAAGTGAAGCTGCCAGGCTTTGTGCTGAAGCGGATGAGGTACAAGCACACGTTACATTCCAGCAGCTCTGCTTTGGCAGCAGAGGAACAGGACAGACATTTGGGGGTGGTAAGTTTTTAAACTATCTCAGCTAGAGCTACTAAACCTTCTGTTAACATGCTGAGATGGCTGTTAATCAAACCTTTGTTTGGTCAAAACCGTGGTGAAACAAAGAACTAGATTACTCTTTATGCGTGACTGGAAAGTAGAGCATGTTTTGGAAGTGGAACAGTTCCAAAGTAAAAAAATTGCAGATTCTGACTTTTTTTCAGTCCTCAAAATACTCTCCCTTTTAAATCGCAAGGGTCTGATGAAATTTGAGGAAATAGCTCCTTTACTAATCGAATGTTTTTCTTTCTGTATTTTTTGCTTTCAACCGTAGTGTAGAAACTGCATGGGGTACGGCTTTGTTCCTTGGCATTGGCAGGAGCTAGCAGTTTTGTACGTGATGTGTAGTTTTCTCTTTAAATGAATGCCAATTCAGCAAACTAGGCTGTATGTGCCAGCTTTGTACAACAAAACGTTGGGTAGATAAGTCAGCTCTGGAATTCAGGGCACCTGCACCAAGAAAGGGTATTTCTCTTTATTGACAGTGGTTTGAACTATGGCAATAATATGCCTGACATAAAAGCTAATACAAAGAAGCCCAAATTTTTAATTACCATGAAGTTAGTAAAAGAAATGTTGCAGTGGTATTTTTTTTATCCTTATTGGATGAAATTCCTGTAGAAAATCCAAGTCATTTATGATAGTCAGTTTTTTGCTACAACATGTCTAAGGATGGGTCACTAACCTGCCTGTGTTTACATGATGGGATTTAGACCAGTGTTTTGAGGAACAATTAATTGTGTACTGATTGCAAGGCTCTTTTCTTTTTTTTTCTTTCCTCCTCAGCTCTAGTCAAAAGATTAGTATTAAGAAACTAGGTCCTGTGAGGTCAGATAACACTGTTTAATGCTAAAACTCTACTGCTGCCTTACATGGGATTT
The DNA here is from genome assembly GCA_013399365.1 of Pampusana beccarii. NCBI lineage: Eukaryota > Metazoa > Chordata > Aves > Columbiformes > Columbidae > Pampusana > Pampusana beccarii. Next base: position 316,467 of record VWYH01004160.1, on the reverse strand, counting down.
GGCAACCTTTCCCTTGATAACATCAGGCCAGGAGTCCAGTAAATCATGAGTGTTGTCCAGTAGATAAGATAATATGAAAGTGATCAATTAAACTCAAGAAGAGTACATCAGCAGCTAATAAATCCAGATCCGTTACCAGCCAATTCAGTTATTGTTGCTTGTTTGACATACAGGTTTTATTTACAGAGGTGATCTTTAACATATACAGTTTATATATATAAAATCCAGTTTATATGTTGCTTCCTTTAAAATAGTAGTTTTTATTCCTTTATCCATTAATTTTAACCTTGAAAGTACGTTGTGTGAAAGTTGAAGTATTTAAGAAAAATTATGAAACTGGTTTAGGGTGTCTTTCTTAGCAGACCTACCTCCTCTGTTACTTCTTGTTGTAATAGTTCTGTGAATTTTTCACCCCTTTGCACAAACCCTGTATTAATAGTGAGAAGACTTTTGACAGTTCCGTTTGTCTTTAAGATCAAAAATAAAAGCCTTTTATTTTTGTATGAAGTAAAGAAAAATCAAAGCTTTGCAGCACTTAGATGTGAGGTTGTTATGTCATTGTTTTTATGTCATTGTTTTGATTATATATTTAGTTACAGTGTGATAGTTTTGGAAACGTAATGTAAATATGGAAATGGATACTAATGGCAAAGATGCATGTGTACATCTAATGCACTTGTTACAATTGTTGATAGGAAGATGACTAATGTAATATTTAAGTACCCTGGACTTAAAGGAATTGGCTGTTGTCATCTTTTCTTCCACTGAATTGCTTCCTTTTTGTCTGTCCCTTCTCTTGCTTTAATACACTGTTGTTGGTTGCATGCATGAACATTTCACTTTGGTGCTTTGCAAGGGCATGTCCTTGAAGAAGCTTGAGAAGCAGCCTTGGTGCTGATAGTGCCGCTTTCAGCTGGAGGTGTTGCTCTTATATCAGCATAAGGCCTGAAAAAAATGCACGTTCATTTTGCTTCTGTGTAGTCTTTTTATGTTATTCATTCATTCTTTTCAACTACTGATCAATCTCTCATTTTTTTTTCCTTCTCTTTCCACATTCTTCTCCTTGCCCTCTATCCATTATGTTGATACATGATTAACAGCATGTTGTCAGGGCAGAACTAGTGAAATATCCTGAAGAAGATAACCAACATCACAACACTTCCAACTGCCAGAGCAAAATCTGCTCAATGCAGTAGTTCAGGTATTCATGGAAAACTTGGGTTTTTTTTTTCCAAGCTGCATTGCTTTTACGTGAGGTAACAACTGTTACAGTAAGTTCTATTGGAAAAATATATTTTGTATCTGTAAGTACTTGTAAGGCTTCACATATTAACTTGGAACTCTGTACAATTGCATGGTGTTTCTAACAACCAGACAGTTAATAGAATTTTTGAAATAATTCCTGTTACTGTGTTAGGAATGTCCTTCAGTGCTGTGTATTCAAAATGTTACATAGCTGCCTCAGATGGAAATGGACACAAGGCTGGAATATTTACTTCTCGTATAGGAGAGACCAACAGTCTTATCAAATGCTTTGTAAATAGAATGGCTAATATCTGTTGATTCTGTATTAGAAAACAAATACTTATAGTATGCGGAGGTCACTTTTATGTTAATTTAATCTTTAGTCTGTGTCTATGAAAGCTTTTTTGAAATATGGTTATATTTGAAATCTGCTTCAAATTCTGTCCCATATTTGCCTGTGAACTGCTTAGAGTAAAGATGGAAAGACAAACTTACGTACAGTTTCCAATTACAATTTAGGCAGTTATTCTTAGAGAATTGTGTGCCATAGTCATTGTAAACAAATATTGTTTTATTATTTCCATACAAATCAGTTTTCTTGGAAGTAAAACTGTATTAATTGCTTTTGCAAAAAAGACATGTTCCATTTGTAGTGTTGTGAAAACCTGCCAAGGCATTTCCTTCTGCTTGGTAAGGATAAAATGGCATTTTGTAAGAGAATTAGCACCTGATAAGACTTTCTGTAAGGTAGTGAAAAGAACCCTAAACAGTATCTGCTTTGCATAATTTTCCCTTTATATTTCATAGTAAAATATCTGTTGAATGCTTTGCCAGCATGAAGATTATATTTTCTGATTGTTACTTTGTTTTCTTTTTTGACAGAGGGTGGTGAAGGCAGATATTGTCAACTACAGTCAGGAGCCTGTGACAAGAACCGTTAATCCTCCTAGAAGCTCAATGTGTGCAGTTCAATGACCAGACTCTTCTCTGTTTTGATACCTTTGGTGGTTCTCCTACCTTGACACAGGCTTCGGGATTACCAGGAAATTTGTTTTAACAGCGACCATCGCAACAATGCAATTAGAGGTTTCAAAAAGGTGTTGCACCATTGTATGTTGAGAGCAGCAGGCCGTTTTTTGACTGGCCAAAATTCAAATGTGAGACCACACACTTTGGAAATTAAGCTCTCTACTCTTTTAAATTATATTTGAATAAAGCAGTATAACTGTGTTTATATGTTTTGTCCTCTCTGTTTGTCTGACACGAGAATAAAAATGGATGAGGAAGTCCTGCATTCAAAATACTTTCAAAGACATCATCGTGGACGGGTATTTTGCCAAAGCTTTTTAAAAATTTTTCTTCTGTGATCTGAACTATCAATCAGCAAAATGTAACTCAGAAAAGCTATTGCTGGAATAATGTTAAGCACATAGTATATTTTATCTAGGGATAATTTGGAAAGTATTCCATTTATATATATATATACATATAGTGCAAAATGTATAAATTGTATCCAGTAAGAAACAGTGCTTGAAATAAAGCTGTAATATAAAACTAGTTACTTTTCTAAAGTCTCGGGTTGTCTCCATGGATGCTCTGAAACATGCCAGTGGTTTTGTGTATTTTTATTACCCCATCAGCATTACTTCTTGCAGTAGTAGATACGCTCATATGTCTTCATAAATATGGATGAACCTCAGTCAACAGTTTGGGCCGTAGATGTTGAGTGATATATTCAACATGCATTAGAAACTGTTGATAGATCAATTAGAATCAGTCGTTTTTAATAACTAACTGAATGACTTTTGGCCTGGTACTCTTTTCTTTCTAGTTCAGAGTAAATGACAAATAAAAAGCTGTCTGCTCTGTGATCATCACATGTTTCCTCTGCTCCTTTTCTAGCAGAGAACGCTAGGCATGCAGTTCTCTGCTGGCACATCTGAATAGAAAGCTAAGGAGAGAAAAAAAATAAGCTGACTTGTTTCCAAATTAGCAATTGTTTCCTGTTTTAACTCTAGAACGTGCTTTCTTATAAAGTGCAACAAAACTTTTGGAGATTCGGAGAATTAATGAGGCTGAGTGAAGGAAGCTTGTATATCACAAGTGAAAATTACAAGGTCCTTCAACTGAGTGTTCCTGTTAAGCTGTTAAGCAAGTGCTTAATAAGTGGAACTATTAAACTATTAATAGTTTAATAAAATAGTTAAACTATTTTAACTATGTTAAAAAAAAATTGCAGATGGCAAAAATGTGCTATTTGTTATTATATTGGTGTATTCCAAGTTCATTGAAAAGCTAAGTTCATTTTTAAACAACTCAACATGCAGCTTGACACATGGTTTTATAACTACATGATAATGACTTAGTGTTGTAATATTTTATCATTCAAATGTGGGAAATTCTAAGAAGCAAGCTGAGATATGGAGAAATTGTTCTACACTAGGGTAGGTGTGAATTTGAAAGAAATTATTTATCCTACGGTTAGAGTCTGTGTTCTTGCTCCTGTCCCATGGAGTTCGTGTCCCACCATATAGCTTTACCTTATAGTTGAATGCAACGGAAAAGTGAACTATATCCTGCTACTACCAGATGAGAACATCTGTTCAAACAGTTTTACTGAAGTAGCTGATAAGTTTACGCCTTCTGAAGCACGTGGTAAGTTTTTTTGCACCCTCAGATTTCTTGGTGCATCCTGAACTCTGCCCATGTGTTCAAATAAGTGTCCCTCTCTGCGGAGCTGAGCACAGCCCGGCTCAGCTGGGTGGCTGGAGCATTCTTACCTAGTGCATGTGAGTCAACTTCATAGTCCTGCTTCCCAAGCAATATGTAGCGTGGTCTTAAAAACCAAACAGTGCTTTTCTCTTAAAAACTTCTGTAATCTTACTTTTCGGAAGAAAATGCTTTTCCTAATGTGATATGCAAACCCTGTTATTATCCTGAATAATAAAAACCTTTTGCTTTTACATTTGGGGTAATCCTGCAGTATGAAGGCTGTAATACAAGTCCCAGTCCAGGCTATTTTATAGGTGGATTTTGTGTCTCGTCTCATCACAATCTTTTATTCCTAGTGCTTGTCTTTCTAGCTGTTTTTGACTTGCACATCCTTTTGTGTTTTATTCCCATTGATCTTTTCACTGTTTTCTGTGTTAAAGCCCTTCCTCCTCTGAAGATATTTTTGTTTACATTTCTAAGCTGCTCTCATTCTTCCTCCCTAACATACATGCGTATTATTTACGCTAACCAGGAATCTCTTGTCTTCTGTGGCCCCAGCCCCTCCTTTTTCTGCCCCTCTTAACCTCCTCAGATTTTTCTGTATTGTATACTGACTTCACTCTCCCTGCCTCTCCCTACCCTTCCCACTCCATTTAGATCCATTACCTGTCCGCGTTTTAATCCTTACAAATGAGCTTTGCTCTTTTTGCTCAGCCCTGGGGACCCCACCCCGAGCCTCGGGATTCCAGCTGCAGCCCAAACCATGGGCTTCCGTGGCCGCCTTTGCAGTGCTGCAGCAGCTGGTGAAGGTTCAGGGGGCCTTTGCCACTGCTATGGCCCAAAATCCACCAGCCTGAGCAGAAAGGACGGAGATAGTTCTGGAGGACTAAGAAACACGGAGCGAGGGAGTAGATGCTGTTCTGGAGGGAAGGCAAGGGCTCTGCTGAGCGGGGAGGGATAGAACCAAATGCAGGGAGTTGTGTAGGGGGCATGGGAGCCACTGCCCTGTGCCCGTGTCCTCCTGTGAGGAACGGCCCACTGCTGATCCACACGGTTCACATATGGTGGAGTTTAAGCATCTGCTGTATTAATGCACTTAAAAGTTTTTTGCAAGGTGAGACCTGGTTGAAAGCAATTCAACGAACAGTAATGAAGTTAAATAATGCAATGCTTTCCAAAAGCAAAGTGACATATGCTTAATGTCCATTGACATGGGGAGCAGGCTGGGGTGGGGGGAAGCATGTTTTTTCCTGAAGCTGAGGCCAGATGTAGGGAAGAAATGTGTTCAGGCCCTGATCTTACACAGATCCCCACTGGTGAAGTGATCTGCCTGCTCAGAGCTGTTGTAACTAATCATTTCAGTAACAGCTCTGCAGCTAAAAGTTGTTTGCTTCTAAGTTCAGCTTCTCACTTGGGTCAGTCTCGTGTGTTGTGGTGGATGCCAATAGGTACGTTGCATCTGGCTGTGTGTTAGATTACCAGTGCTTTTGACACATGTTTGAAGTGTTTTTAGACTCATGCAACTTGTTACCTTTTGTGGTTCTAAAATTTGGTGGGGTCAAATTGAGTTTCTCTCACGAACAGCTGTGTGAAGGTATTTTCCCTTATGATCAGCTGCTGCGAGTGCCAGAACCTGCGACGAGTTCACGGTCTCCTCTCTGAATACATCGCTCTTTTGACAGTTCATAGAAGTTATGAAAACACACAAAGCTGCTTTTTAACCAGAATAGTGAAAAATCACATGAAGTGTGCTCTTTTGAGGAATTTGAAAATTGTTGGTGCTGTCTATCTGCCTCATTAGGCATCTGTTTACCAAAAAAACCCTGCTCCATAAAGCACCATTTGGGTTTTGCTGGAAGTAAAGGGCCTTTGGGTCAGGCGGCTTATTTTAAATGCAGAGCTCGTTTGCTTGTCAGAGTAAACACTGGCAAATGCACCTGATAATTAACGTGGTAATCTTGTAATAATTTTATAATGAAAAATATTGTAGTAATATCTAAAGTTGCTATTCTTTTGCGTTTTTGTGATGATGGTAGTTTAAATAAGTCAAAATCGTGTTTTTCCTTTTTACATCTATATTAGGAACATGGGTGCTTTTACACAAAAGGTGGTTTGTAATCTTTGCTTCATGATGATCCTGAGCTTTTCATACAAGTTGTGGTAGAGAACACTGTTTGGGAGGTGTCCCTATTTCATGTGTCGGTCTGAGACCAGAGATTCAGGTGTTGCTAGAAGAGCAAGTTGCACTGAAGCCGTGTCGCTCTGTGCCGTGCTTGGCTCGCTGCTCTGAGCTGGCCCAACAGCTGCAGCTCACTGAAAGCAAAACAAAATCCTCCAGAACTAGTTGTCTGCAACCCTTTCAAAGTAAATCTTGGTATATCTAACCAGAACCGTACTCTCCTGTGTATGTTTTGTCATGGACAGAAGACTAAGTTGCTGTTCCTTAACATAGTTAACCGTTTTATAGTAATGGGAAATTTTATGCAGGAGATTTTTTTCCTATTTAGAATGCTTGTATTCATTTCTGATGTAGCTTAAGAGTTTGCATGAGGGGCCTGATAGATGTATTTAAAGCAGAATTGAATTTTATAGAAATTATATTTTCAAAGCTGACATGAGTAACTACTTTTCCTTCTGGGATTTGAGCATTATTTCCCAAGCAAAGAAGTTATTCTGCTATGCGGTATTCTATTCTTTCTCAGTTCAAGTCCTACTGCTTAACATATAATCTAATTTCTTTAGGCTGTCTTGGTTTAAAACTGACTTATAACCACTTAAATGTCAAAATAGCCGAATGCTGCTGGAAATAAAAAGCAAAAATTTATCCATGTTTGCATAGGGGTAATGGCATACATATGAGATTAAAACTCCAGTCCAGATAATTATCCATAGGAAGCAAATTTATACTCTGATTTCAGATGCTGTGAATAGAATGCGATTAGAATGTAATGTGCTACAGTTTTATTTGCAAAATACACAGGTCCTATATAAAACCTCTTTTTATAAAGTACTCTCTAGAAGCCTTGGGGATCCCTGTTTAACTTGCAAATGCCGAAGTTTGATCTTCCCCAAATAGAAGATAGTGAAGCTCCTGAGTTCCATGAACTGACTTCTATTTTCGGCTTCCCATAGAGAGCTGACTGTTCAGCCAATTTAAACTATTTTTTTCCTTTTTTATTTATTTTTTTTTTCCTACTCCACTTCATCTTCATTCATTTTGGCACCATTTTGAACTGGAAAACTTCCAGTTAGCTAATTGGCCATTTGCCTTGTTTTATGTGGGGGTGATGTCAAGTGCTGAAATAACCAATTGACTGAAAGCAATCTTGTTTCAAAGGCTGGTCAGAACCAAACCTCAGAAGGTACCAATTTCAGGTTTGTTTTGTATTTAACCACTACACAGCATTCCTTATCCTAGTGGATGAACCTCGGACAAGAATATAGATTTGAGGTCAAGAGCTTGAGTTTGCTCAGATACCACATTTAGAGCACTGAATTCTGGTGGAAATAGGAATCCAGATATATTTATTTTTTTTAAGTTCATTTTCAAGACTTTTTCTACTCTCTAATGTTGTATTGACAACCAATATTTTATAAGAATATTAATTGAAGTCCCCATTTAAAAACTAAAATGTGATAATTATACTTTCGTTCAGGAAAGTTTTAAGGATGAGTCAAAAAACTGCTTATGTTGCATAAGGTATCACTGGCATAGTCAAAGTTACATTACTAATCATCTTTACTTGGTATGATCTGCTATATATCCAATGTTCTGCTTTCTACTTTTCTTATTTTAAATATTTTTTAGAATGATAACTATTATAAATGCAAAATAAAATACCAAACTGTTTTTATCTAAATTTTGCTACAGAAAACTGCTCCTGTAAACCGCTCCAGGCAAACATTTTTTCTTTGCTAGCTAAACTCCATTTCTGTCCTTTCCTGGGCTGATACATACCAGGTAGTTTGCAGGATCATGACCTACTAATCCTTTTTGATTTCTGGTGAGCTTTTAAAAACAAAGTAGACCAAGAAACATCAAAGAGGGATTTTAAAGACACACACGGTGCCCTGAGAAGTAAATGTTCTTTGGAAAGCATTCTCTCCTTTACAAAGAGATGAATGCTGTGGTTCAGTACTATTCACCGAAAGCACTTAAGCATATGCTTAAAATTAAGCGCGTATTTAAGTTCTCTTGAAGTCTATCTGATTTAAGTACACACTTGAAGTGAAATACATTCTGGCATACTTTGCTGACACAAAAATTCTAGCTCCATTGAAATAAATGCCTTTGAGGCTAAAGTTCTTTCAGGAAATTCAGTGCTGTTCCTTAAATTTTTCTACCCATTGGGAAGGGTATAAACTGAAGCCACTCCCAAGTTGAAAAAAAAAATGTAAAAAGGTGTTTCTCATATATTCAGTTGCTTTTCTGATACTTTTGCCCAGCATGAATGATACAGAACTTGGAAAAAGAAAAGTTGAAATCTGGTTCAGTTCTGTGATCAGAGCGTTTACTTGACATTGGGATAGCTGCTGTTTTTGGAACAAATGCCCCTCAGATCCATAATGAATCTGAAACAGAGTAAGGAATCTGGAGACACTTGGCAAGTCTCCTTGCAAACCGAATACTGACTGATAGTGCAGGAAAACATACCAAGCTCTCATTTGTAGTGTCTGCATTGCAGATCTGACATGGAGGATAAACAAGAGCCGGTACTTCTTGCTCAGATTTGGGGAGGTGTTTGATCACCATCTTGGAAAAAATGAAGTGTGATTTCTGGATATATTCCAGTATTTGTCAAAGAATGGTGAGGCAATGTTTAACTGCATAATGGAAACTGGAGAGAAATTTTGACATCCCACTCATCAATCCAATTACTTTTTTATCTCCCCACTGTCTTGGAAAGAGAGCAAAGTGTAAACCAACATTTGGCACAAATGGGCTGTCTGTGCCATTTAGCGGCAATTTGCATGTAATTGGTAACAATTATTCAGACAACCTATTTATAAAAGTGAGTGAGCTCACAACCTAGCATAAACTACAAGAAAACTAATCATATCCCCCAGGAATCACACACTGATGTAAGAAAGGAAATGGAAGTCTTTCAGTTTAACCTCTTTCCTGTTTTTTTTCACCCAGAAATTCAGGGATGCAAATAAGCCTGTACTCAGCAGGTTACGAATTCTCAAATTAAAAGCACAATTTGTGTTTGTGCCAATTAAGACTCTTGATTATATTCAGGCTTAAGAGAGTGCTCCCTATCTTTTTTTTTTTTTCATTTTTTTCATTATGATTTGCTAATTTTTCTGACTAAATGGCCAGCTGTTGAAATGCAGAGTTTAAGTCCATCCCCACACAAATCCAGAGCAAATCCAGTTCCTTGCAGCTGTTATATAGGTACTTGTAACAAACCTGTGCTGTTGGACTGTACCTAATGCTGTCTGCTATTGTTGCTCTTTATGTATGCTGCAAAAAGATGTACTTGAGTTCATATAATTTAGCCCTGTTAATAGACTTCCATGAAAATAAATATAGGGGAACAGCTCAGAGTGATTCACACTGGGGAGTGGGAAACTCATGCCCTCCAGAGACAAAACAGACTTACGGAAAGTGCAACAATTTCAAAATAAAGGTGGGTTTGTGCACATCTCTGCGGTAGCATAAATCACGCACATGAAAGAAGGCAGTGGGCAGGATCCACGCAGGGTCTTCTGTATTGTTTAAGTCCTACCCTGATCTGTGGAGTGGCCATGTGGAAAGTTAGAGAAATGCAAGATGGGATCAGCGCAAGAAGTGGGCTGTTGGCTCTGCATTTTATTATATGACAAGTCCTATAACTCCTTTTGTACCTGGATATTTCAAAGTGACTACTCAGAAATTGTTACTACCTTCTGAACATGAACCTCTGTTATTCAGTAGATGTTTCTCAGGGCACATTTTGTGGCTTTTGCGAACAGAAGTTCAAGTTTTCTGTATCAGTTTCGTAGTGTTTTCCAGGCTGGAGTAGCAAGGATGAGGCCAAACTTCCCCCCAAAAGAGTAAAATAATGTTGATTCCAATGTCTGTTGTTCATCTGAGGAGGAAATAGTGGTACCACACTCTGAGTGTGCTTTGAGATATTTGTCTGAAAAAGTAAATACAACAACTTTCAATGTTTTCTGACAACTAACTGGAAATCAGTATGACAGGCACAAATCTGCTAAATCGTGGTGCAGATGTTTGCAGAATGCTTATGCTGCCAACAGAAATATGGTAGATTATGGCAACTGTAGGGTCCATGAAGATCCCCAAATCATTATCAATGATCTGCTGCTGGTGAAAATTGTCATTCAGCATATGAAAAATATCTTCCCTGTCTGGTTGCAGAGGGCTGAATGCGATGCAATCATCATTTTCTTCTGGGTATGAAGTTAATCAAAGCTGCGTCCTGTACCTGGTTTGAATCATCAGCAGGGAATTCGACTGGAAAGAAAGAAGGAGGGTAAAGGTGCTTCTTAGAGATCAGTTCCGCGTGGAGACTGCATTTTGCGACTTACCTGTATTTCTCTTTGGATCTGTTACCATGGCAGGTTTGTCAGATATTAAAGATTTCCTGCAATAAGGAAATTAATTTTTCTCCAATATAAAAAAGTATTCTGATCATGACCACTGAATCTGGCTCAGCTTTGGGCAAGTCTGAATCCAGATCTTTGTGCAGACACTGGCCTCATTAGGCAATTCTCCGAGTAACATGCAGTATTGTGTTGCAATATCCATTAAAAGAAGATGGTATAAGTAGCTGGTGGTAATTCTGATATTTGTAATTGTTTCTCTGTTCTTTTGGTGAAGACAGTGTCTCATGGAATCACAGACCTGGGAAAATGTAAAGCTCTTTCTGACCTGCATTCCTCAGGCTGTACAAAAGTTGGAAAGAAAAGCGACCTTTTTCTCATCCTTTTCACCACTGTCTGACCTCTTCTTGACATTGATTCCACTTGCAGAAAGTCAGTCCTTTCCTGGACTCCCAGATATTCAGTTCACATTGTTGTCCTTGTATGTTGTAATTAATGGCAGAAACACAGAAGATAATAAGGATTTTCAATAATTTTCCTTTTTTTTTTTGCCAAGCCAGCTGCCTCATCAAAGAACATCTGGCACCAAAAGACAGACCTGACTGTGTTCCATATAGGGGATGCTTCAGAGATGCCTAAAATGAGGCACTGAGCAGGGTTAGGCTTAGCCCACGTTTTGAAAATTGGTATCTGTAGCTTCTTTCTCTATAAAATAATCTGTGAGTTTTGGTTTTTTTTTTTATTTTAATGAACGAAGATTATTACCTTGAGTATAAAATGACCCGCCCCCTTACTGTACCTCTATAGTGCTTTCTCAGAGCAGCAAAGAGCGAGTAAATGTACTGGGGTGCCCTTTCAGCCCATCTGAAACCTGTTGCAAAGAAATACTTTACATTCCACTTCAGGTTTTCTGGAATTCTTTTCATGAAAGGAGCAGTTACTGTTTTTAACATACCTGGTTTTTCTCTTCTCCTTCCATCTGATGGTGAATAAGTGACTGAAGGAAAGGACTGTAACATAATAGCAAATCAATACCAATTAGAAGCTTTCTCTTGTAGTTTTGCTCGTGGTTTAGAAGCTTCTTTGTGTGAGAAAAGCGTGTTTGGCATATGGCTGCAACTGAAGGTAATGTAATTGTGTGTACCTGCATCAAAGCTGAAGTTGCCCCCTTGTATAGAAGCTACAATCCCTAGGCATAGCCTGTTAATTTATATTTGCAGTATAAGTGTTTTATGTATGATATACATTTGTTATGTAAATTATATACATTTGGTTAAGTCCTTCAAATCTAAGTATTCCTCTCCCCATTGTGTTTACTGGGGCAAACATGGAAGACTATTAATTTGCTATGTTTATCAAAAAGTGTCAAAAACTCAGCTGTGATCTGGAATTCCTTAAGCTTGATGCTGTTCAAGTGCAGAAATTATGACCTCATTCCAAAGAGCTGCCATCGTAAGTAAGGGTCAGGAGCCAAACATGGATGCAGAAAGATAAGGGTAAATAGAGGTACAGTGCACTTTTAGAGGTGGAAATAAGCTCTGTAGGTTGGATTTTGACAAAGGCAACAGCTCACTGTTTTGCATCAGTGATGCTTGATAACACTGATATTGCTCATTAAAAGCGCTTATTGGACTCTGAGCACACCTTTCAAGTTGGAGGCCAGATGAGGTCTCCTGGATTTGCAGAGAAACCAAAGGGAGTCTGTCTTCAGACTCCTACTATTCAGAATGGTGCATTCATACGTAGTGTAAACGGTAATAGCCACTATATGTGTTCAATGTGAAGAAGCTGAATGGTGGTGTTGAACACCTTCCAGGTAGGAGGCAAGAGCTGGGAACACATGACTTGAACGTTCAATGGCATGACCTGAACCATCACTGCTATGTTCAGAGAACACATTAACTGTACAGGAACTTCTGTGTTATTGACTGAAAAAATTGTGCTTCAGTGCTTGATGGTGGCATCTAGGCAGATACCCAGTTGGAAAAGCAATTCTGGATAAATACTGTCAACCAGGCACTTAAAAAGAGAGCCAGCTTTCATGGGTGGAGCCCTCGGATGTGGACCAGGAAACGTGGGCTTCTCTCTCAGCTTCTTTTATGGACATGCAATAATATCTTGGGAAATCCGTATTTGTTTTGTAGAGAGATTACAAGTTTTCTTTTACTCCAAACCCAGATTAATACTTCACAACCCAAGGTGATAGCTGGAAGCATAATAGGGAAGGTTTATGTCCCAAGCAGTGCCCATTTTAGAAAGTGTTAAAACCACAAGCAGTCCAACTAGTTATGGCAAAAAAGCCAAGGGCTCTTTGGTTCAAGGTTGATGCCACACTAAGCTGGTGTGGCCTTCAAAATATTTGCTCAATTTTAATAAATAATAGATGAATAAAGGACTAAAGGTCTACCTGTGCAGTTACACAGTACTTAATCTGCTACTTAATAGAGTCAGGAGATGGATTTCATAATAGTTGGACTTCTGCCCTAGATTACTAATTGGTTGTTATTTGCACTCATAGAGTCATTGACCTTTCAATTTGTAATTTATGAGAGAGTCTTACATCTGATGATACTTCAAAATACTCTAGATCTTATTTTTTTATCCAGACCAGCTGAATAAATGTTCTGAAAAGTCACTGGGATTTGATAAAGCTGAAATAAACCCAAGCCTCTTGTTTGTTTTTTTTTTTTCTTTTGTCACTGTGCTGCTATTTTTTTTTTTTTTTTTAACTTGAGACATTTTACTTGGTCTTAAGGCTGCAAGTATGAAAAATTTATCTGCTTTAGTCTCTGATGTTAGGAGGTGGTGAGGCTTCCTGCGAAGCCTGAGTGCTCCTGGTTGCTGTGAGGTATTTAGAAGCTGACATTACAGGGTCAGGTCTTATATGAATTATTTGATAAAATGAAAAAGTTAATTTTGTGCCACACCTCTAACAGGGGTTTTCTACCAGAGCCAATACTGCACGGTGGAAGGCCAGTCAGTACCTCTGTGCTGTCGTTGTATTGCTTGGTCTACAGAAATGAAACTGCTTCGCTGCTGTTCCTGCGAGTGTTTACGAGGTGCTCAGCTGCACCGCTGTCCTGCAAAGGCACAACAGTGAGCCAAGGAGTACAGATGGGCCTCCAGCCTTTGGCTCAAGGGCCACTGTCTTGGCCCTGAGCGTTTACACTCAGACCGTGAACTCTGAGATGCGGAGACGGTGCCAGGATTTTCTTCAGACTCCAAGGTTTAAAGTGGCTGCTGGGCACTCGGTGTCTGAGAGAATCTGTTCAGAAGCTAACGGAGAGCAGACTCCCAGGTTTTAGGACAGTGAAGCTTTAAATTAGGGTAGTGTTCCCCACACTGCTCTATGGTTTCCTCTTAGGAGCTGGTGTAATTTGTGCGCAAAGATACTGCAGAAGAGACAGATTTGATCCAAGGCAGGTTTCCCCAGCTGATGTGTCTGGGTTATCCAGGTTGTGTCCTGTCATGCAGATATGTTCGTCAGGGTGAGGAGAGCCTGCCGGAGGGGATGGAGAGAAACACACACTTTATAAAGGGAATCCGGCTTTGTGTTTGTGAGTGGCCAGCTCATCAACACAGGCTGTTCCTCGACATGCGGGAGTGTGTTGATTTGAACACCAAAATGAGAGAGAATTTCATGAGAGAAAATTTCCAAGAACATTTTTTCCCATTACTGTAGAGACAAGAAGTTTTAACATTGTGTTTAAGCTTAAAAAAAATCAGTCTTTAAGTGTAATTTCGTATTCCTGTTATCTTTAAAAAACCTCCAATCTGCAGAGATAGCAAGAGTTAACTCAGAATATGTTATATACTTTGCTTTTTGGAAGGATTAGAAAATACACATAAGGAACACTTTTCACTACAACTGTTAACATCGTCTGCCTTCCGTAAGATTAACTTTCTTTCCTCAGCACACTTTGCTGGGAACTGGCCCTTAAAGTGGTGCAAAATGAAGCAGCCCTAACCTTGAAAGCGGCCTTTGCAAGCGAGTGCTTCTGTCTATTCCAGGGAGTGATTTTAACCCTGTCTACTTTTCTTTTTTCTTATTCCTCAGTTCAAGCTCCTTTTCGCTAGAAGCTGGTTCCTTCTTTTATAAAAGCTATTGGCAGAGCTGCTGCAGCTTCTGCAAAGATTTACCAGGTTACATTACGCCTTCCAATTCCCTGCATTCTGTTTTTAAAAACTTTGCTAAACTTTGGGGGTTTGGGCTGGTGTTTCTCCCCTTGAGCGGGTCTGCAGGAGTCAGGGAGGAGCTTCATCAGAAGGGGTTCAAGAAAGTCAGGGTTAAACTCCACCTTCTAAAATGATTTTTTCCAGAGCTATGACTTGGATGGAAACCTCGCTCTCTTAAGTGTAGCTGAGACTGAGATTATATGAGGAATTGGGTGACTGGGGCGTGAGGATGGAGACAAGGCTGTTGTGAAAACACGTGCGTGGTCAGGCACTCAGTTACTAGGGGGATGTGCAGCACCACATTCACCACTGAGGAAATGAGCCCTGCCCTCGCAGCAAGGCTTTCACGCTGGGGCAGTAAATAACAGAATGTACCGCACCTTTCTGGTGAGGCAGGGAGAAAATATGCAATATGTGGGGAAGGGTTTCTTTAAGGGAAAAGAGTGAGTGGTCATGAAATGGGAGACAGTGTGCAAATGTACACTCACGAGCAGGCAGTACTATGGTGGAACAGACAACTTCGGCTTTTTACTAACTTGTGGCCTTAATGTTCTTCCATACAGCTTTTTTTGAATATAACATAATATAATATAATATAATATTATAGTATAGTATAAATAAATACACTGTGGTGGACCCAAGGCTGCCATGTGACATTTAGAAGACTTCAAAGCAAATTATCTTACATCTTAGTTGGGTTTTCAGTTAGATTGAGCTAACAACATTGTAAAAAGAGATCTTTTCAGCTTCTTAAAATACATCCCTCAAGATTATTCCAAGTTCCCACAAATGGATTGTGCTGGGAATGTGTTCATGTTCTTAATATTCAATCAGTAATTTGTGAAAATTCATTTTAGACTGTGGGTTTTTTTTATTATACCAGTTGCTGTAAGTTATTCATACCATAGGATCATTAGTTGGTTTTGCACATTATTCTTTTTGTTTCCTTATGGAAAGCCTAAAATGGAAAAATGTGCTATCTTATTCTCAGTTTCCAAGTTGCTTGAGGATTTGTAATGGTTATTTCTATGCTGTGAAATGAGAGCTGGTTGGTTGGTTTTTGTTTTTTTTTTTTTTCTCCCTGTAAATGCAAAGCTTGACTGCATGTACCCATGGTTTGCACGAGAGAGCTTTCAATCCATGCATTGTCCCACTGGCTGGCTCTGCATGAGCAATAGGTTGTGAACATAAGCACTAGCAGGATCCAAGGCCTGAGTGAACAAGCATGGTGCAAATACCAGCTCAGTGAATCAGCAGGAGAAATAATCGACAAGGGAAAAGTATTTGAAAATAAATTTTGATGTATTTGCCTAGCACTATTAAATAAAAGACATGGAAAAATTAACTTCTGTGATCATCTGACAAGCGAGCAAAATTCCCAATAGTCACTACCGGTTAAGCTTGGAATTAGTTAGTCATAGCAGACTGAAGGGTAAAAAAATTAAAGTACCAATATGAAATGCCAAAAATAACTGCAGATAAAACAGAATGTCAATATTTTTTTCACTTTCTCTGGCCTCCTTGCCCCTCCCCATCTGCTATTAATTTTTATTTTATTTGGTTTTAAATAATCTTTAAGACATCAAGGGCATCGAGGCTTTAGCTTCAGAGCACTATGTCTGCTTTTCACATTGAAGTGAAAAGAGCCTACCTTTGAAATACGCTCATTGTTCAGAAAGGAACACTCCCTCCCACTTTTAGAATGAACCTCAGGCGTTTTTAAATATTGGCTTGATATATTAAGTTTGAAAAAGTTTTGGAGCAGTTTTGTTTCCTCTTGAGCTTTGTATCAACCTTGAGCCTGATGCTGCTGACTTAGAGACAGATGGAAAGATGTATTTAACGAGTGGAAGATACAAATGAAATTCGTGCTCCCACCCAATTCTACATAGCATGGTCTGGATTGCGCTGCATGTTGCTGGCTTCATAATTGTCATCGAGGCTCCTGTTACTTCTCAGAGTGCAGAATGATGAAGGCTGCAACCAAGAGACAATGTTTTTATGCCAGACAAACTTTCTTCCTACGGCTTCTCATTTGTGGTACTTTAAAGAGTAAGTATTACTTGTCACTCAAAGGTATCTCGTCTTAAAGCATTCTGTGACAGCAGCATGGTAGCACGATCTGCCAGTGAAGAAGGTTTTATTTTAAAAGTTGCCTAAATAGTGAAAGGATTAGACTTAGACATGTTGCTCATTCTTATAGTGGGGGAGGGATGCAAATTTTATTCTTTCCTTTTGCTGAAGCTGCTTAAGCTGGTCTACAGGAAGATGCCATTACTCATCTGATCAGCAGCACGTCTGTATGAGGTAGCAACTCTGTCCTTCTCTACAAGGCTTGCAGGAGCTCAGCTGGAACAGGAGCCCTTCCTTGGTTCATCAGGTGTCTCTCACCTCTGGGGGAGGGTGATGGGAGTCCCTGCGGGTGCTGCGGCTCTGGATGTCTCTGCTTGGCCAGGTGGTGACACGGTGACACAGTGACCTGCTGCAGACCATCGCACTTCAGCTGCTGTGGATTTTGGTTACTTAGCGGGGTGAAGCAGTGAGTTCACTTTTCTTTATGAGGGCTACCTGGGAGGTCCAGGCAGGTCTCAACTGAGAGGCTCTCAGCCTAGACAACCAAAGCTGTTCTCGAATAGCTGACTGCAGGTGTGCTGAGCCCCGCTATCGTGGTATCAATGCTCAAGAGAGCATGGGGCAACACAGAGTTCCTGTCCAGGGCTGCAGGCGCTGCCCCAATGGGCAGGTGCAGTGCGGTGCTGTCTGGGACACGGAGGGGCAGCGGTCACAGTCTCCTTTCCTCTACAATAAAAATCATCTATTGGAGCCTTTCCTAGAATAGTACAACCTCCCTGGGTCAGATTTTGGCTTTGTATCACAATCATTTGCCTTTTTTTTTTTTTTTTTTTTTTTTTTAATGTTAATGGAAAATATGAAATCAAGGAAGCGTGCTGTGATATTAGGTGGTAACTCTGGTGTCTGCCTTTTGGGGAATTTCACTATTTGTTCATCAGTGTTAACGTTGATTAATTTGCAGTAGTGCATGGCTACGAAGTTCTTTACATGGGTAAAAGAAAGTGATTTAACAAGAATAATACATATTTTAAACCTATGCTTTGTTGTGGTTGAAAATGCTACGTCATTAATATTCTTTATGTAGTAGATAGTTTTATGAGGAAGGGAGCTATTATAAGTGTAAGATTTACAATTCCTTTGTCTAACTTTGTGAAACAATATTAATTTCTCAAGCTACTGCCTGAAAGAAAATGTGTCACTGTTGATTTATAGCCTTTGGTCAAATACCCTCATAGAGTTTGACCCATCTGTTAGATTGTACAAATTTTTAGAACGATTAATTGAAGCATGTAAATTACATCTTGTTGAAGTTTCTTCTTGTCTAACTGTGTGTCTGTCAAATAGATAATTACACTGATTAAATTTGTCAAAGAAAAGGAATTCAAACCAGATGTGTGAATAAATGTTTCGTGCTGTTATAGCAATTAAAATCTTCAGTTGAGGCAACAACTTAAGGAAGCATTGAATTTATTAGACTTAATAAAAAGGGGGTGTTTCCATGAAACCACCCCTGAGATTTTACGGCAGTGAAAATATTTAAGATATTTGTTACATTTCATTACGATAGTTTCTTTTTTTTTTTCTTTCCCTCTGTATTTCTCTCAGTGCATATAGAAACACAGAGAGCTTTGGACAAAAAATTGTTCACCTGTTTTTGGTACTCAGATGTTAAGATGGGTAATGTCAAGCCTGTGGTACCAAGTATGTTATACAGTGGTGAGTTTGTGAATTGAACTGCTATATTTATTTAGGAAGCAATAAAGTCCTTAACTAATAGCACAATATGAAACTACAGGAGCCTCACAGGCACTCATACCCTATAGAAAGCAGATGGGCCTCTTAGGCTCTTCGCATAAAGTCTTTGCATAAAGACTGATCTAAACTTCACAGCAAAAGTTTAATACGTTGTGAATTTTCTACCATGATACAATTTGCTTGTCAGACAAATGTTGGTTCCAAGTGAGGACAGAGTAAGTCCTCTTAAATAAGATTCATAAAAACTAAAAACTTACATGTATAATTTTGCCATTTACAGAGTTGTACTGGGGAAATGCAGCATGGATGTGTGAAAGCACAGGAGTGTAGTAGGTGTGTGGAGACTGAGAACAAGGAACTTAATGTGTGGGCTCTCAGAGCCAAATCTTTCATGAACGAGCACCGTGTGAATTTTACTTCTGTCTTCAGTAAGAGAAAATTTCCTGGATCTGCCATCACATCGTAAGTAGTACAATGGATAAGAGTTAGGATTGCTTTTGTTTGTTTCTTTGTGCTAACCAGAAACACATCTTTACATTTACTCGTTATGGGCAAGAACATCTTGCCAAAAGGAGTTTTATTTTATATACGAATGTAATAAAAAAAGAGCAAAAGAAGATTCTGTTGAACAGTGAGAAAGTGACACAATAAAATGCACAATGGTAATTGTCCTGGCTTCTTCATACACGGATGTGAATGGTTCCAATAATTGCAGAGAGACTCCTCACAGCAGAGTGTTTACCTGCACATTGTGGCTGTATTCGTTTATTCTGCTGCTATGCTTTTACAGCTATATGAGACATGGGAAATGTATGTGAGACACAGGAAATGTAAAGCTATCCATTGTATATTTGCAGTCTTGTGAAGCTGGTTGTGTGTTTCACCCCGCACCCCCCAACAAACTTGTATTGAGAACATGCCTTTAAGATTTTTAGCTGTAAAATTCTAGATTCATCATGAACACAGTCTGGCCAATTCAAAACCTGTTTGTTTTTGTTGGATGTCTCTAGAAAGTGAGAAAAGAACTACTATCTTGAGCAGATGTGAGAAGGTCAGCAGAACCTAGCAATTTCTAAGTATCTAGAAGTATTTAATTTTCAAATTTTACTGGGAATTAGCATAGAAATTTGGATATGAGCAGATAAACATGATTGTAGAATTTGGCCCAATTAAATTTCAGAGAAACAACTGAAACCACATGTGCAAATACAACAGATTGTTAGGTATTTTCAGTTGGATACATGCGTAGTATAAGAGCTTATCAAAAATAGGCTTAAAAATAGATATTTCAGTTGGTTGTTGTGACTTAAAAGTAGTATGCTTATGTTTCTGACTGTGTACACTAGCAGAACTTCAGATAATTGATCCACACACCCTAGCTCCTGAATCCTTCTAGAAGAATACATGATTCTGTTGTTTGGATTCTCAGAAAACTGAGGAAAATATTAATCGTTTTTACTGTAATTCAGCACTGGGAATGGAATATTGTGTTTAGTCTTACAACTGGTTTTCATCAAAGTGTCTAAAAATCCTGTAGCTATATCCTTTTAAGGGAAGTGCTCTTTTGGGGACTAGCTTGCCAGAGTTTATTTCAGCACTGGGGTAACTCCACCTTTAATAGTTTAATGATTTGTTGTAATCTGTCTTCATCTTTTGAGCAAAATTAATCTTTATTGAAACTC
This sequence comes from Pampusana beccarii, assembly GCA_013399365.1. Taxonomy (NCBI): domain Eukaryota; kingdom Metazoa; phylum Chordata; class Aves; order Columbiformes; family Columbidae; genus Pampusana; species Pampusana beccarii. The sequence continues at coordinate 296,272 of VWYH01004160.1, read as the reverse complement.
CATATCAGGGATATGTATCACCTAATATTAATCTGTAATAACAACTGTGTTTGTGTATGTGGGATAATTGTAACTCCTAGCTATTATTTTATAGTTATCTAGAATTCAGGGGTTTGCAGCCCACTTGCTTGTACTTTGTGACGCAGTGAAATTTAGTCTTGCTGAATAACCTCTTACTGAATTACTCAATGCTGTTTCTTTATAGATGAACAGAAGAATTAGAGTCAATTGGGCTTTTACACTAAACTTGAGAAACACTCAGCTTCTAATAGAAGACTAACTATAACTAGATTATTTCAGTGTGCCTACCAGTACAAATTTAAGACAAATTAGTTATTTTTAGTCCTGTCTATCATAAGGAATTCTACACGACAGCTGGCTGATGAGGCGTAAATTGGCATTCTTAAGTGTAACTGAGATGACCCTTCCTTGCTTCCAGTCTTCGCAGTCCCTCTGCTAATCTGACAGCTCAACAAAGGTGACCGGTGTCTTTGGATTTTGAAAGAGTTCAGGTGATCTAAGCCAAACAGCTGTGTGTTTTCTCCCATGAACATCTGGCACTCATCGTGGTATGTATTGTTGTATGTTTTGTTTTACATGTGCCAATACTGCCTTAAAGCTACTAGAAGGCCAAAGTTTATTTTGGCTGAGTAGTCAACTATTTAGAATACACAATAATATAAAGCTGCTCATTTCCCTCCAAACTCCTGCAGCTGTTTTGATAAGTTATAAAGCAAAGAGGGAAAACTAGACATGACTGCAACTATAAGATGGATTCTCTGGTGCATCTGCAGCAGGCTTACAGCTTGGGTGGTTGCATGTCAGATATATAAAGGAAAACGGATCATTTCACACTGGTATCCATCATTAGTAGTAACTTAGGACAAATATTAATATTAGTGAAATCAAAGCACCTTGAGTTTTAAATGGACTAGTTACATGTAATAAACTACTTAAAACATGATGAATAGCTTTAAAATTGTACCCTCTTCAGCAATTAAATGTCCATTAAATAAATTTCTAGATTTTTGTAATTGTCAGCATTAATTATTTAAAATTCAATATGTCAAGATGAAACCGCTGACAGCAGTAAGGGTAAACCTGCTGCTGATTAAAATGAGGAAGGTTTGCCTGAGCAATGTGCATGTGACAGAAGAGGATTCTGAGGTATGCTTTTATTATAATGACTTCTAAATAATTTGTTACTGTAATAGCTTCTTTAAGAAAAGATCAGTTTTTAAAACAAGTAAGAATTTCCATCAGGATAATAAATTTATGCAAGTTTAAGCAATGAGCTAAGCCTTCACTCTAAATATGATTCCTGAAAGAAAAAGCTTAAGTCACAAAAGGTCTGTTAGTGAGTCACCAAGGAGAAACTATTCTGGTCTGTTCTGCAGAAATTCGTATTTAATGTCTTGTACGAATTTACTCAGTGGTCTGCAGTGGAAACTTTAGGTGGTATGTTCCCTTGTTCACTTTCATGTGTTCATCACAAATTACAGAACTGTTCAGTTCTGTGTGAGACACAAAATGGAAACAGTCCCTTGTCCATTGACTTTAGTGCTTAAAGGTGGAAAGAGAATATACACTGGGAAACCCACTGGAAGGATTAATTTTCAAGTTGTATTTTTAGACAGAAAAAGATGGAATTAATTCAGAAGTGAAGGTGGCATCATATTTATCATAAACTCCAGTTTTGTTTCTTGTCTCTGAAATGTGTCAAGCCAGGCCAGCCATTTCAGAGTTATAGGCCCTACAGGACCTGCCATCTTTGGGTATACTCCAAGACAAAAAAAAGGCAATTTAGCACAGTACAGAAACCTGCTCGTAATTATATGTACCAAGTAGAAATTAGTTTGGGACAGAAGTATTTTTAAGGGGATTCTGCCCTGTCTAGTTTTAAGTTCTATTAACTTTATGGTAGTGTGGAAAAAAGCCACAGTAAGAAAAGAGGCAGCTAGAAGATACTGCTGTCTGGGCAAAGGAAGGAGGTGACTGTTAAGTGGTGCCTTGAAGGTAAAGACAAGCTCTGTTTTATGTAGGAAATGCTTAACATGAAGGTGTTAGGAGCATACAGTAGTGAGTGTTTGTGTTAAATGGATTGCAAGGGAGAGGCATGGGAAATTTTGTGTGTTTTAAGTGTTTTTACATTGTACTTATACTTTCAAAGCTGTTATCCTGCCTCTTGGGTAAATAATATTTAGAAAATATTTATAACATATACAGTCAACTTGATGTTTAGGTCTTTCAGAGCTCAGAAAAAAAAAGGAAGTAGCAGTAGTGTTAACATAGTTCAACCCTTGTGTACTTAAATTGTAAACTTATGGAGGAAGAATTGTACAGGAATATGTTTGCACAGTGCTTGATACAGTAGGTTCCTGGCTTCTGTATCTTATTATACTACAAATAGCAGACAAGAAACATAACTACATTACAGTCACTGTATTTTAGAATTATAGTTCAGCCAGTAGTGATCAAACCAGTGGTAAAATGGGATTTCAGCCTGTTTTTGTGAATGTATAATTTGAAATTAAATCCTCCAGTAAGCCAGGAGAACTATAGCTGTAGGGGGAGCAGATGATCAGAGTTCAGAGGCCAGATAGTTAGTAGAAGGAAAAATGGGCTCTGGGGTTTCCTTTGTTTCGCCCATATATATCTGTAACCCATACAGCTGCAAAATTGCCTTAGTTTGGCCAACTACTGCCTCCCTCTTCCCTCTCTCAACACATGGCTTCTTTCTACTTGTACAAACTACAGCTGTAGAGCAAGTATTATAGCATGCAACACTAAGGCTAGTGTTACACTAGCCTTGCCATTCCTATGCTTATTCTCTTCAGTGTCTGCATATAGCCTTCATCACTGGGAGCAAAGTAAAGGCTTTTCCTAAAGTCTTTTCTATTTTCAAGTGCTTTTGGGTGCTGTTCTTGGCACACACCTGAAATATTACACTGCAAGACACAAGATTAGTACCTTTCCTTATGCAGAAAAAATATTCTGTGGTGTTTATTTGCTTGTTTTTTAACAATAAAATGAGCAGACAAAATCCTGGTGAGGTAGCACCATCAATCTATTAAATTTGTTCACAAGCTTTTTGTGTTCTTCCATGAATATGAGTGGAAGAGAGGTACTTGATTTTTGGTGCTGGAGAGAGGTGAATGTTTCAATGATAGTATCAATTCCGGTCTTTTTGGGCAACCTGGTTAAAATCCAACTTCTTCCCCTAAGGAATCACAGAGAACATCTCAGCTCTGCTATTCTGCCTGCTCCACTCAAGTGGGAATCCCACCAGCTCTGCCCACAGGAGGAGAGCAAACAACAGCAGAGATGAAAACCAGTGTGCATGTGAAAGAGGAGAATTTTGCTTAAGGCATCTGAAGTATCATGGGAGGCTTAAGATAAAAGTTGTTTTTGTGTTTGGAGTGCAGCTGTGGAATATCTGACCTCAGGCTCAGTAGCTACCAGGGACTTCATCATTTGATGGTATAAAGTTTCAAGAACCTTGATTCCGCACTGCTAACATTTCAGATGTAGTGGATGCTGCCTCTTGTTCTTTGGCTGAATTTGCTGGAGGGCATGAACTCAAGAATTTTTCTCCTTGTTTTATTGGGTAGGAGAGACTGACTCTAGCTTTATGCGCAGATGAATTTTAAGTATCACTTCTTAAAATTATGTTTTTCCACAAAGCCAACAAGATGAGTAGCAGGCACCTGGCAAGGTGAGAATGCTGCACTTCAAGATGGCTCGTTCAGTTTTCTTCATACTTTCCCACCTGCCCATCTGCATTGTTCTGTACCTTCTTGTCTGATACTGGAATTGCAATGTTTCTGTCACAGGGGTCATTCTTCTGCTCAGGGTCAAGCTAAAATTAACACACTGATGTCCATGTCCAGCACTTGTTTTCCCTGCAGCTAATACAGATACAAACAAAAATGGGTTTAGCAACACTTCAGAAACTGCAGCCAGCAACCTCTCATTCTGCAGATGCCTGTGATTGCTGTTGCTTACATGTGCAGGCTAAATCCTCGCAGTATAACTCTTCTTATGTGCAGATTTGTGCTTATATCCATCTCACCACAATGTTTCAAATTACTGGAGACTTGGGACAATAGTATTTTCAGAGGAGAGCAAAAAAATATTCCCTGTCTCAGTGGGATGCACAGCCTGAGGAGACACATTTTGACAGATCAGGCCGAACTGCAGAAAAGGTACTTGTGGTATTTCGTCTGCAGCTTTGCTTTGCTTTTTTATAGCCAACATGCACGGGTGTATTTGTTGGTAGACTGATTGCTTAAAAAAGGGCTGTATTCTCCAAGAGTCCCAGGTGAAGTATCAGCTCTGTACGAGCTCTCTCAACACTAGACAGTAGGGTACAAAACCTTTCTGCAGTGATTCAGTATCTCAAATACTGCACACATTGGTTGTAAAAACATTCTGTGCTGTTTGAAAACGTCAGTCCCCATATCTCTGTCAAGAGGTTGGCATCTTTTCCCAATCAACTGAATGGAGAATTCGTTTTGTCTAATTTCAAACCCATTCTGATATCATCGCTTTCAAGGTTCAGCTCAAGCTTGAACATTACTGGGTTCATGTTTCATTTCAAGATCATGGTAAAGGGGCAGGGAAAAAAACCCGGTAAAAATATGAAGCAGGAAAGGTAATGAAGTGCTTCATTCTGGAAAAACTAGTATGAAGGTTGAGAGTGATAAAGAAACACGACTAGAAAGGGCAGAAATACCTATGAGAATGTCAGCCCTCTCTGTACTATATGGACCAGTCACTGTGCTGGGTTTGGAGAAGAAGTTTCCATTTAATGGAGCAGTTAAAAAAGTAAATTGCCCCTAACATGATAAAAAAGGTCTAAAGAGGGAAGAAAGAAAAAAATTTGAAAACTTTGATCCCTCTTACTACCAGTGTTCACCAGGAAGATTTTTCACGAACCTTTCAGTGTGGGAAAACTTGTCCATCTCTTCTAATCAATTTTTCTTTATTTCTTCAATGTTCCAACTAAACAGTTGTTGCATGTTCAAGTCTGGCTGGCTAAGGTGGGATAGTACTTGCTCTCAATGCTTACATTAAAGGCTATCTCTTTTGCCTGTTCCTCACCCCTCCTCACTGTATAATGTGATACATGGCGACCCTAGTGCTACTTGTTAAATTTCCTTAGGAAAAAAAAAAATAATTTGCAAGTAGGTTTTGCTTGTTTTCTTGCAATATTCCTCACTAGTAAAAATTATGCCATGACTTGTTGCTTATGCTGTCTACAGTATAGCTAAATCCAAGGGACTGGCTGCGAGCAGCTGAAGGCTGGAAAATTTGTTCTGCCTTCAGCTGAGTTTTTCTCTGAACTTTGCTTTGCACTGCAGGATCCCTCCTCTGTTCAGGTGCAGAGCCGGATAGATTTGGAGTGTTGAAGCTTTTGGAATGAAGATTGAAAAATGTAGGGATTAATACTTAAATGAATGCACTCAGTTTTTCTCTCCAAAAAATTATCATTTCTGGACCTTAGTAATTTCTCCTCTTTGTAGACCAAATTAGCTGTGCAGGATCATAATTTTGTGTCCACATCTACTGATTCTGTACCTTTGTCAGCTTGGCAGGACAGTATACAATAACCATGCTTTTTTGACTCCCAGTGTCAAAATCTCATGAGGTTTATTAATTTTTTCTTCCCACATCCCTAGATTTTACTTTCATTATATATTTCAACTGACTTGTAATATAACATCACTCCTCTCTCTGTATGGACCCTGATACTATAATCCTGTAACAGCATTTAGGGTCAATGGTGTTCTGATTAGCTTCCAATGATGATTAATCCTTTTTTTTTTTTTTTTTTCCTTTTCCTTCCCCAAATGGCAGTTGTTTATATCTTTGTTAGCACTCTCGGTTCTGACCAGCCTTTTCTTATCAGTCAAGTGCTTTTTCAACACCTGGACCTGGCAATGGATTTCATGCATCAATGCCTAAGAGCTATTTTAGAGCCATTAACCACACCAGTGCTTACAAATATAAATGTCACACTCTCCAAGCAACATCCTGCTTCCCAGTACCCATTTTTCTCCTCCTTCCACTCCTCTCCCTGTCCCTAGCTCCTCAAATTATTTTAAAGTAACCCTGTGAGTCAGACTACCCTGGGATCTTCACCAGTCTGTCCCACCTTTCTGGTTTACAACCATACATTGACTTCCAGAATGGAAGAAAAAAACAAAAAAAAAAAGAGAAAAAGAAAAAGGATTTTTACTGAGGCTGGCTTAAGCATCTGCCTACTCTTGGCACTGTCTCAACCTGGAAAATTAACAATGTTGTATTCTGGGTTGGCCAGTAGGTGTCAAAATAACCTGTCATTTGAACAACTGCAGTGTGTTACTGATGGGAAACTGACAATCTCTTGTCTTGCCCAGGGTTTGTGAAGGGCTGGGCTTAGCGAGTATCTTGGCTCCTTAGCCAAGAATAGAGCTGATGTTGGGGCAACTTACTGATTGTTTGGCACTGCTGTAAATAACAGTATTACAGATGCTGTCTCAAATCTTGTGAAACCAGTAGATACTGGGAATTTACCCAGGCTAGTGGAAAAGCTGTGGAAAGCCATACACTTCTCTGACTGCCTTTACCTCTGCCCCCAAAACACTTAGCAAACTGGACATATGCTTCCTAATAGGCTGCATGTAGCACGGCCATAAATTGAGATGGACACTTCATTTTGCTGGCCTTGTTGGCTTTGTCTTTGGTCTTTTTGTTCCACCACATTTGACCGTAAACCTGATTTTTCTGAAACTTGTGCATGAGAGCAGACCCAACAAGATGGGATTTGCCCTCAGGAGTGCTCCTGCTGACTTTAGCACTCAACGTGACCCTATGAAGGGACATAGTTTAGCCATTGTGTTTAGTGTCTCACTGAAAAGTTAGGCAACTGCTGTACATACTCAGACTGTTTGGATTACGAACAATTGTCATGTTCTTTGAGCACTTCACTTCAGAAGACAGAAAAATAATTGATGTTTTTGTACTGTCTTAAAAATCAACAGCTCACAGCCTGAAATATTCCTATTTGTTAATGCATATGGGTACATTCTGTGGTCTCAATTTACCAGGATGAATGCAGGCACAGGTTTGCTGCCCTAAAACTTCACATGCTTGTACAACTGCAGTTTACTGTTGTGAAGGAGAAAGTTTTCCTGGGTCTATAATTGTAGATTCTATAAAACATTTTTTTTGTGTTTCACTTTACTGATGAAACAGAGTAAAAACATAAATGAGAGATTTATCCTGTCTCCTTTGGGAACAGAGTTTTACCTGATTTTTCTAGTTTCCTCAAGATGCTATGAGTCTGTATACGGGTGACCTGATCTTTGTGAAGGGCACTGTTACTATTCATTGCAGTTTACTTCAAGTTTGGTCACCCACATGTGACAGAACAGGGAGTCTTTTGGCTTCAATGGGGATTCCAGGCACAGGTCTGGCTGGAAAACTGCTCTCTTGAAAATCAGCCCCCTGCCTCTGTTCGTGATGGTGATGCACTGAATTAGCTACAGTAGTGAGAGAACTAATGACTTAGCAGAGTCTCTCTTAGCAGAGAGAATATAAGGCTGTTGTCAGAGGATGTAGGGAGGCAACTAGGAAAGCTAAGGCCTCCTTAGAATTAAACCTGGCGAGAGGGGTCAAGGACATCAGAAAGAGCTTCTCCAAATTCATGGCAGATAAAACTAACACTAGAGGCAGTGTAGGCCCACTGATGAATGGGGTGGGTGCCCTGGTGACAGAAGATACAGAGAAGGCAGAGTAACTGAATGCCGCCTTTGTCTATTCTGCCGGAGGCTGTCTTGAAGACCCCTACAGGGCCCCAGAGGAAGGCAGGACAATGGAGGAGTTTGCCTGAGTTGATGAGGGCTGGGTTAGGGACCAACTAAGCAATCTGGACATCCATAAATTTGTGGGCCAAGATGGGATGCACCCGCGGGTGCTGAGGGAGCTGGCTGAAGTCATTGCTGGACCACTCTCCATCATCTTTGCTAAGTCGTGGGGAACGAGAGAGGTGCGTGAGGACTGGAGGAAAGCAAATGTCACTCCCATCTTCAAAAAGGGCAAGAAGGAGGACCCAGGTAACTATAGACTGGTCAGCCTCACCTCCATCCCTGGGAAAGTGATGGAACAACTTACCCTTGGCGCCATCTCAAGGCATATCAAAGATAAGAGGGTCATTAGGGCCAGTCAGCGTGGCTTCACCAAGGGGAGGTCATGCTTAACCAACCTCATAGCCTTTTATGAGGGCATAACCAGGTGGATAGATGACGGTAAAGTAGTGGATGTGGTCTATCTTTGACACAGTCTCCCACAGCATCCTCGCAGCTAAACTGAGGAAGTGTGGTCTGGATGATTGGGTAGTGAGGTGGACTGGGAACTGGCTGAAGGAAAGAAGCCAAAGAGTTGTGGTCAATGGCACAGACTCTAGTTGGAGGCCTGTATCTAGTGAAGTGCCCCAAGGGTCGGTACTGGGACCAGTACTATTCAATATATTCATCAATTACTTGGATGAGGGAATAGAGTGCACTGTCAGCAAGTTTGCTGGTGACACCAAACTGGGAGGAGTGGCTGACACACCAGAAGGCTGTGCTGCCATCCAGAGAGACCTGGACAGGCTGGAGAGTTGGGCAGGGACAAATGTAATGAAATATAACAAGGGCAAGTATAGAGTCTTACATCTGGGCAGGAACAACCCCAGGTTCCAGTATAGGTTGGGGAATGACCAGTTAGAGGGCAGTGTAGGGGAAAGGGACCTGTGGGTCCTGGTGGACAGCAGGATNAGACTGAGGGGTGACCTCATTAGTGTTTATAAATATGTAAAAGGTGAGTGTGACGAGGATGGAGCCAGGCTCTTCTCGGTGACAACCAATGATACGACAAGGGGCAATGGGTACAAACTGGAACACAGAAGTTTTCACTTAAATTTGAGAAGAAACTTCTTCTCAGTGAGGGTGACAGACACTGGAACAGGCTGCCCAGGGAGGTTGTGGAGTCTCCTCCTCTGGAGACATTCAAAACCCTCCTGGACACCTTCCTGTGTGACCTTATCTAGGTGTTCCTGCTCCGGCAGGGGGATTGGACTAGAGGTTCTTTCGAGGTCCCTTCCAACCCCTAATATTCTATGATTCTGTGAGGCTTAACTGAGAAAAAAAAAAACAACAAACCCCTGCTTTTATTGGGGTTTTCACTGAAAGAAAAATTAAAACATGAGAACTGCAGTGACATGAACAGCAGACAGATATAGATTGGTCATAAAAATAAGCAGTCAGGTTGGAGATGAGAAGGTTCCCACCCCTCAGAGCACTGAATTTCTGAAACAGTCCTTTAACAAAATGAATAAAAGAAACAAAACCCATGAAAACAAAGCAAGCCACAGATTATTTGAGGCGAGTTATACAAAAACAATTACCTGAATTGGTGCTTGTGAGAGCCAGGGTTGGATCTGATGAACTGAAGAGTCCTTCCAGGCTCGTTTCACTTGCAAACAATACCTGAAGCTGTGTGTTCTCTCTCAGATGCTACAGAAGAACTTGTGTTCATGCCACAGGGCTGCCTCGTGCTGGAGACCTTGCAGGCTTAGATAAGCAATTGATTGAAATCTGTTGGTTCCTCTCACTGTTAGAGTGTGTCACACTGGCAGAAATGCAACACTGAAACATCTCACTGAACAGTGGGCAACTTGTCAAAAATAGGGCTGTTTGTTGTTGGCTTGACCTGTGCCGACTCATCAGCTTATGCATTCATGGCTCATCAAGGTCAGGGCTTCTCCTTGCTGCTTTATGTTCATGGATGATTGTGGGGAAAAATCTGTTTTTAGTTAGTATGAGACCAAAACCAACAGAAAATATCAAAGTATGGGGAAAAAATCAACCCTAAATGAGTCCAAAAAGTGCCTTGGGTAGGACGTGAACCAAAGCACAAAGGCCATTTGAAGTCAGTCTCTTCAACCAAGCAGAGTGATCAGGCAGGATTTGGTTTGAACCAGAGAGCTCCAATTGATAAGATCTTAGAAAACATCACACACCTGGGGGATCTCTTGGTTCCTTGACTTGATGAGTAAATATGATTTATTTAAGTAAGATTTTAAATTGAAATACAATGGAAATTGACTCCTGCCCTTTCAGCTTTCATGTTTTTCAGATGAGTTTCTGATCCTTAATGTCACACTATAGCAACAAGAAAAAAAGTCTTTTTAATACCTCATAGTAGATGCCAGTAATAACACTGGTTTATAATGAAGCCAACAAATACTGAAATTTGAACAATTTGTGAAGTCAGTAGAAAATGTGTAACCACATACTCAGGCAAATAGGCTTTTCTTATATAATAATCATCCTACTCTTATAAAAAGCAGATGCAATTTCAAAGCAAAAGAAAATATGTGTGCTGCATATTGGAATACACATTTTAAAAGAAATAATCTCTTTAAAAGTCCATAGTTTTGTGTTTACTGTCTCCATCTCCTTTTTCCCAGTGAGATTGTTTTCTGGTCCCTCCTCACCACCCAGTGAAGGTGCACACCACCCGCCACGATCATGCTCCATTAAGTTCTTGTGCTAAACAAAAAAGTTCTACGGAGCTTTCATTTATCAACATTGCCCGAAAGTGCTTTATGCATTTCATCAGGGATTTGCAAAACTATTCACAGCTTTGGAAACACAGCACTGGAGAGCCATGATCGATGAGAGGGAATTCAATAACCACCCAATGCTGTTGAGCAATCCTGGATAGTGGTTTGGGACAGGAAGTGAATGAGCAGAAGATAATGAGCTGAGGTAGTTGATTAGGTCTTTGTTTAAAACTGCTTGGGATTAAGTGCTTTTGGCAGTTAAAGCCTCACTTTTAAGTCTCATTCAAGAAACGTTGTTTTTGAGAAAAATATAAATTAACACACTGCTGGGTGTAGGTCCAGGCCTGTTCCAAGTGGGTATTTTACCTTGCAAAGAGAGGTAAAGTGCAAAAATATTTAATTATCACAGAATGTCTCATTTATATAGACTGATTTTATAAAGATGGTGTTCCACTGATCAGCAGTGATAAACACACAAGTAAAACCTTGCAAAAGGTGGATAGTACTGCTTCAAGACAGAATGGTGCCTTGTTATCTGGATTTACCTTAGTGCTCTCCATCTGAACACAATCACAACTTAGCATCGCTTGTCATATCTATCCTATTAATTAAAATAGAAATGCCTTTGTAGGCAACATTTCCCCTTCTCTCCTTTGGAGTCAGGACTGGTGTAGTGGGGTGAGATCTTTCAATCCTGGAACAAGAGGGTTTGTTCTTGCGAACAGCTTCAGAGAGTGTCAGTCTGAGCTCCTTTATTCTGCACCGTCTGGAAAATTGCCGCGTCTCCTCAGCTGGGTATTCTCATTGCTTAGCACATTCCCCACAGCCCCTGACAAGAACGTTACTGTGGGAACAGGGGAATGTCCAAAGCACACGATGTTCTGGCAAATCCCAGCTGGCAGGCAGCCCTCTGGGGTCACAGCTAGCCAGATGTGACGTGGGCTGCTCTAAATCAGACCACTGGCAAGCTTGAAGGACCAAGAAATTTCTTGCTACATCCACTTACCCCCAGCAGATACTGGGGCAGCTGAGGTTAGAGGCTAACATAGTGATTCTTAGCAATTTTGAGGTGGAACATCGATCACTGGTTTCCGTGAGGAATTAAATGCTACATTCAGCTTATTGACATGTGAGGCTATATAAAAACATATTCTCTCATACACGAGAGAAAAAATTACGATACTTAAAAGATTCATTTAATCCACAGTTTCTATCACAAAAACAAGGGGCTGACAGCAACGTTGTTTACAGTTTTATTTAACTGAGAGTTAAATGGGACTGTTCTTGTGGCTGGTCATAAATAATGATGAAGTTACTATAAGTAGAAGCTAAATTATTTCTCAATCTGATAACCAGTATTGGCTACTATTGTGCTATGTTATTTACAAATGTGGGATAGAAAATTCTTTCCAAGCATTTAATGGCAAAAAAAGAAAAGACATGACATGGACAAATAACCAAACAAATAGTGGAATAATTAAGTGAAAGTGATCTTATGAATGAAGTAGGTCATCCTCACATCCCTATGTTAATACTCTTTTTCACAGTCATAGCGGAAATTGTACTTACTATGAACAAACCATAGCTAGTTACTAAAGTGACTACACATTGTATCTAAATAAGGTATTGTTGGAATGAAGACACTATAGAATTTTATCAAATTTCCTTCGTTACAATTTGTTAATTCTTATGAAGACAATATTTGTCTTATTTTTTAAATGGTTATTTGCCAGATATTATTTCATTAAAGCAGCCATGTTTTTAAATATCTTTTAACTTTGAGTTGTTTAGTTTAGTTGTGTTTTAATCACAACCCTAGTCAAGTGGTGAGGAATAAATAGTAGATAATGATGAATGAAGTTGAATATCACAGAAAATAGGTGTTTGATCCAGCTCCTGCTGAAATCCAGGAACAGATTCCTATTGACTGCAGCAAAAACAAACAGAGAAATGATCTGTTAATTCAAGTTGCAGGCTTTATGAAAAATCAGTCTGCATAGTTAAACCCACATAAACCCTCAGCTATGAGACGCTATAGTACCATAATTTTTAGACCTGAAAGGGGTAATTAGTTGAAAAGCAGTTTTATTTGTCTGAGAATAGAAGAGTTATCCTTCTGTATTATTGATTATAGGCAATTTAGTGGTCTTATGACTGGGTGGTCTTATGAATGACAAAATAAATTATGGCAGAGGTAGTACAAGTATGTGTGGATGAGGTGTACATGTATGGCATACCATACAGCAGTGCCATATGACAGTGAATGATATATCGTTTTTTTTACTTATTGCTTAAAAGCGCTATTTCTGTTCTCAGTTGATAATTTAATATGATAAGAGAACAAGAACAGATAGGAAAAAAAAAGAATGGTTCTGTGTCCTTCTGTGCAGTCTAGGAGTGCTGCCTGTTCACAGAATGTAATACTGCTGATTTTGAATGTTGATGAATTTGCCTCTTTCATAGACAGCTGATAAAATTCATTCTGCTGAAGGACTTTCTTTGGGTTGCAAATGTAACTCTAGTTGCATTGTTCTGTTTTTTGAAAGAGATGTAATTGTATATTCAGTTGTTCTTTTTTTACTGTCAAATCTCTCTGAAACACGTTTATTTCTAGGTGTGAGACAGAGTATTCTCCTGTGTATACCTCTTGGCTATATGCAACTCTTGAAGTTCGGTTTCACAGAAAGCAGAATTTATATATAAGTGACGTGTTTTCATGCTGAAGATTGCACCAGCTTTAGGAGAAATGTTGAGGTAAAGGTTATTTGACAAAAGAGCAGAAAATTAGCGGAAACAGCAAAGATATGAAAGGCAAAGACATGCAGTGATGGAAACTTGAAGAAAGCTCTTGATGAATCAAAACCCAAATAGTATTTTGATGATGTAAGAAGAAATCAAGAGGAATAGTTCAGACAAATTCATTAGATATTTAACCCTGCCACAGTGAACGTTACTGCTATGAACAAGTGGAGGACATAGAAACTTGACAGAGATAATAGTTTAAGCTAAACTTATGGTTCCCCACACAGAGGAAGACCATCCAATAAGTGTTTGAACAGCTGAAGGCAAATCTGTAATGAGAGAAACTGGAGGTAAAAATGACAGCTAAAAATAGGTATGGAAGCTGAAGGAGAAAAGGTACAGGCAGAAGATGGAGTCTTGGGATCCTTTGTCAAAAGCAGGAAAGAAAAGAAAAGAGAGATGTCGAATAACTCGTTGAATGCCTATTCAAAAGGCAATAAGCAAACGAAAGTTGGATGTAAAGAGGAGAAGCATGGCAAAGAGTTTGTAAAAGCAGATTAAAGTTGAAAGACAACGAACATCTGGATTCAGGTAGGAATCTGGAAGGATGTAATTTCAAGGAAGACGCCAGACAGGACTGAGTGAAGGATGAGGTCAGTGCGGAAGAATTCAATATGACTGTTCATGGCAACTGCTGAAAAAGCAGGATAAGAGGACGGAAGCCAGAGAGGTTTTTGTGCCTTTCTTCTTCATACAATGCAGGAGAGTGAGGCGTGTTTCTGTCGAAAGTGTGAGGAAACTAATGAGAGTAAGAGGTTAAGGAAAGGCAGGGAGAGTAATAGGCTGGCAGGGGGGATGCACTGGGTCACTGTCTGATGGTGGGAGCTAGAGGGGTTGTAACAAGTCATGCAGTTACTGTGGCAGAGTGAAGGAGGAATAAATGGAATATTAATAGCCTTCCTTTCAAATGTGTAATTTCTCTAATGGCTATACTTTACGGCACTGCTGATAGCCTCCTGACTCTCCCTGATGTCACAGACAAACCTATACACAGGCCATAGGCTCTTCTGTTTGGCATACAATGCAGATTGTCTTCCAGTATTGTGTCCAACACTAATGCTAAAGGAAGGCTCTGCTTTTTATTTTCAAGGACTCGGGCTTTCAAGGCTTTGGACTGAGTGCCAAAAACAATTCATCAGGAACGCTTTACAACTCAGCAATACAAAACCTGTTAGGATACAGATCACCCACAAGACAGAGTTTGGGGAGGAAATATGTAAAGCACTGGTTGACCTCAGCATGATTAATGGTTTTTAACACATTGAACTCTGTTGCTTACAATGTGAATTTTACTCTGGCTCACCCATGCTTGTTTATTTTTATTTTTTGAAGGAGAGGGAACCTCCATTTGTGAAACTTCCATTCGTATAGAAGTTAATGACAGTCCATGTATAACAGCAAAATATTTATATTGAGACACAACTGTCCCAGCTGATTCTACTTCTCCTCAGCAGTTTGTTTCCTTCAAAAGCAGCCTTTAAAAATTCTGGATCTGGAAGAGTTTGTGTCAATCATGTCTGTTGTGAAAGGATCATTTATGGAATGTGAAGCTCCTTTACTGGATTAGGGCAATGAATGAAAACTCTTCTATAACTAGGAAGGCACTGAGTCCCAGCACATTGAGTTAAGAATATCCTGAGACAGAAGGGGCCCCAGAGGATCGAGTCCAACTCCTGTCTCCACACACACCAAACTAAAAATTAAACCATAAACCATCAACTTTTTCCTGAAGAAGATTTTATTTCCTGCGCTAGCTCAGGCCAAGCAATGGCCAGTAGGCCTGGCTAAGGCAGTGGGACTCACAGAGCTACTTCTTTGTCTCAGAAAGTTAAAAAAGTTATTAAAGTTGTGTTTGGTGCCTTACATTTGAATGAGACCTAGTGTACCTGTTTGCTGCTAGGTCCTCGTAGGGATGTGCTATATACATGCATATAGTGATTTGCTCATGATGTGCTGTAGCTGAAATGAACAGGCCTGAGCCCATTTCTGCTGACAGTAGATGGGAATCTGCTTTTCCTCTGTTCTTACACTGTGGGGCTGTGCAGCAGCTGGCAGAACAAGAGCTCCAGCCTGTGAATCCAGCACTCCAAAGCTGTTCTGGACCATGCACCAGCCATGTGTTCAGGAGTCTTGGTGCCATGAGGTCTGCACATGCTGCTCAGTGGAAGGAATGCCGCTACTTGCACCTCCTGAGCTGATTCATTGTCTTTATGATAGGAGTTGTGAACTTTCAAACCAAAGATCCACTTGCCTTCTTTTATTTTCAAGGAGGTCAGAGAGATTATAATTCTTTCTGGATTTAGCTGCAAAGGGGATACGTTCTCTTTGTCAGCAATACTGAGAACGGAGAATAAACCAAGGAGGCTTTCGTTAGTTATGAATCACGTACAAAGTCACCTGGAGGGCTGGTTCTCTTCCACAGTTTTCTGCATCAGGTTAAAGAATTTGGGCTCCATCCTCCTTCAAGGCACTTCAGTGTCACAGCATTGAAAACCAGCAACAGACAAACACCAAGGGTGTTGGAAATGCTCTGGTACTGGGTGAACAGGAGGAAGGCAGCACCTGTTCCATATGTATGTGCTTTCAACCTAGAGTTACAGCTTTTGTCTGGTTGACCCCTTGTATAAGCAAAAAGCTCAGACTTGTTTCTGTAAGTGAATAACATCCATTCATCTCCCAATAAAGCAGTATCCATCTTTCATCCTTGCACTGACTAGCATTGCTTGTTAATCCTGAGCTAAGTTTAGAAGTGTGAGCATGTTATGCAAGGTTTATCCCAGCTAGTTCAAGTCCTTTAGCAACTTCTAATTTTGTCAATTCACTTCATGTAAAAATAAGAAACAAAACGTCAAATTTTTGCTCTCCTTCCTACATTTTTCTTCTTTCAACTGTTAGACCCCAACAGTACTTTTCTTCAGATATGCGTTAACATTTTTCTTAATTGCTTAAGCGCAAGTTCAAAAGTTGCATATTTAAGCTCCTTAGAAACAAAGATGTTTTTAGAAACATTACTTAACATTTTGGATGGTTTATTTCTTGGTCTTTTTCTTATGGAAATCATGCAGTTGGAATCTGAAAAGTGGTTATCCACAGGAGTATCCACTTGCTATTTTGAGGTGGTAATTCGGAGTTAAGTCATTATGACACAACATTGAAAACTATTAAAATTAATGTAGAAAAAGTTACCGATAGCTTTTCAAGTATTTAATACTGCTGTCACCATTGTAGCATTTTATACCTGTTTTCAACACAAACCATCCTAACCATGTGATCTACATTTTCAATATCAGGCATAATCTAGAAAGAAATGATGTTATACAGAAATATTTATATGCTCGTAGCTAGCCAAGGCCCAAGAATAATACAGTGCCTCATCAGACCTACAGCAAATTGTTTTCCCTAGCAGCAAGATGAAGCACGCAAGAGCCCCCAAACTCCTGAGTTTTACCGCATTTTCTGCCTTTCTTTCTGAAGGTTTTCCTGGGCTGCATGTTCATGCACAGATGTGAGGTTAATGTCTAAAGAAACATGAAGCATGCCCACGAACACAAGGGGAATTGGTGAGAAATGTAAATTTCGGCAAGCAAAGAAGATAACGGAGGTGCTGAAATGAAAGGTCACATTTCAGATGAGGTAATTGCCTCATGATGTCAATGTGCAATGGGATGGTTTTGAGGAGGGTAGCATGGAGGGAGAGAGCATAGGGCAGGAGTGATGCCTTGAGGCCTATTTCAGGACAGCTAGCAGTTGGTTAGACCAAGTCACTGCTCTGTTGAGCTCTGACACCAGTCACATATGTAAGTTCTTGTCTTACCCATTCTGGAAATGACAGTTACAGCTGGTTAAATATCTTCTGATTACACATTTCTTGTTGGAAAACAATAGAATAGAGTCAAAAGCAAATGGGCTTGTCCAAAGAACAAGGTAATTTTGAGCAGTGCAATTAAAAAAAAAAAACAAAAAAAAAACCCATTTAGCCTTTTTAAAAATGAAAGGATTATTTTATTTTGCTTACAATGCAATGTAGATTTGTTTTGAAACTTTAATTGAGTTGTGAGGGGAAAAAAATCCATACATTTAACAGGTCAAACAGTAAAAAGGATGAACTATTCAACCTACCTGTATGCTATTATTTGTGCAGTACTGTTTTCAATGTTTTCATGGCTTTTCATCCTAGTTTGGCCTGGCTAGCCATTTTGTTGTCTGTGTGCAGCACATTTAGAGGATTGTTGACTGTTTAGAGGGGTTCTGTTCCATTTGTGCTTAGAGCTCCTGACTTTGTACATATTTGCTGCTTTCTGAACCAAAGTAAATAAAAAATTTAAACTTTTTCTTTGAGTTACATACTGTGAACGGGATAGACATGTTACAGTTGTCATTTTAGATGAATGGACATTTTGAATTCTGTAATATTCTTTGTTTTTTGTTACAGTCATCAGAATGTGTAAGGCCATAGTTTGGTTTCTGCTTGTCCATTTGTAAAAGACGGGTGGATACAGTGGCATAAAAAAAGGTAACATATCTTTGGATTTAACAGAGTGTTCCTCCCATCCCCACTGTGTTTCGTAGTCTGAAGTGGCCCGAAGTCAGGGTCTGGGTATTGCTGAGTCCTTGCAAAAGAGGTAGGTTACTGTTTGGTGCCATGCTCGTCAAAAGGTGTTTCTCCCAGGAGTCTGATCATGCACCATGAAAACTCAGGAAAGTAGAATTCAGCTCTGGTTTATAGCTGTAATTTTTCCAAAATACTGGGCTTTCTTTCCTTGTAAGTCTCCCATCTTAAGGTTGATCACTTTAACTATTAATTCAAAATGAAACTCTGGCCCACTATATCTGCTTCTGGAAAAGGGAAGGAAAAAGGAAAATAGCTGAAACCTCAAATAGGGGATTCACTTCCATTATTGAATGTTATAAGGTGATATGTGGCATATAAAAGTCTGTATTGGTAGCTTGGGATCACATGCTTGTGTTTCTGCTCTCTCTCATCTGGAATGAACTTGGAGTATCTGTGTTATGGTTTGGACTGGAGGTGGTTTTTCCCTTTCTGTTAAATTGGTGACTACAGGATGTGGCAGTTCTGATTATACTGAAAATTGCTGTAATTGTTATCAGGCAATAAACATTCAATACACTTTTGTTAGATGTAGAGCTTAGTGGAAGTTTTCCAGTATTTGAGAATAATAACTGGAAGCAAAATTGTAAGGATACAAATTGAATTTGGACTTTGTATACTGAGAAAGTTGGCCTGCTTTATTCTGTTAAGAAACTGAGGGTTACTGTAACATTCACAGCAATGCAAGACACGTTCTCAGCTAAGAATGAATATGAATGTCTTTTTCATATAAAACCACATTGTAAGTAGTGCAGGAATGCATACCTGTCATAAGCATAACTGTTGTACAGAAAACAGAACAGGAATGTGAATTAAACATTCTCACAAAGGACGTAATTTTCCTCTTTGGTTCTCTCATAGACCATATATGGGCAACTTCTACCAAATGAGTCTGCAATAAAAACTCCGTATTGTGCATTCACCTTTAAAGCAACTAAAAGATAATGCTTGTATAATTTAGGTGAGAGCTCTTATTTATTACTGTGAAATTATATTACTTTTTAAAGTACTCCATATGTGTAGATGGGAGTGAAGATTCTTAAGTTGTTAACATTTGATCTCCTGTTATAATTAATCAGATCCAGAATGTAGCTTAAGTAATGTGTTTATATAGTGTTGTCTAAGAGTTTTACTTGCAGTCTTGCTTTAAAGCTGTCTGTACTGAATGGGGCTAAATATAGGTGCACTCTTTTTCCTTTTGATAAAACACATTTCCACCGGATATTCCTCTTACTTTATTTTAAGAACTGGTGATTTAAAAAAGGTAAAGCTAATTCAGAAATCCTGTAAGTATTTTATCGGCCTAGCAATGTCCATAATTCACTCACATGAGATGTTGCAGGATGGGAATTAGGTTCTTGGATTAAAAAGCTCCCTTTTAAAATAAACAGGAGAAAACATAGGGGAGAGACAGAAGAGTGTAACTTGTTTAACATTTACCAAGCCTCTTGATCTGTTTTCTGGACCATTTGCCATGCTTTTGAAGGTAAGAGCAATTACATTAGATATGGGGGTGGTTTTTGTGCACTGGGGGTTGAGAGAAGTTTGGTTCTTTGCAGAAGTGTTGTCTCCAAAACAGGGTTCTTTACCCAGTGTGCATACAAATGAGACAAATTTAGCATACAGAGATGAGATATTGTTTATTATAGAGTTGCACAAGTCTGGATGCTGGTATAAAGCCAGCATGCCAGCAAGAAAAGTAGCAACCATTATATACAAAATCTTATCACTGCTCAGGACAGTCCTAAAGAGCCAATTGATTACACATTTGCATACTGGTTACATAATCATTTTAGTGTAGAATGAGCAACATTCAGCTAAAGGACACTTTAGCCAACAGTCTTGAGATATGTGTTAAAGCAAGACTCAGCTAACTGTGCAGGCTTCAAAATGCCTAAACCTGCAAGGTCAGCCTCTGACTGGGTGTTTTGCAAGTCACTCTTATCTTTGTTAGATGAGTGGACTGACCTAAAACTGAAAAGATTTACATATCTTTAGGTTAGCAATTGCAGACAAGATCCATTCTTTTAAGTGGTAATGACAACAGAAGCAGGAATGTGAATGCTTGGCTCTCCCTCTAGGGTTATTTTTGTCCATTTTTTGGAGTACATCTGGGAGATATCCAGACCTCACTGAAATCAATGAGACTTTGCTCATTGCCTTTAACAGGCAATTTTGTCTCTGAATGCTCAACCTTTGAGTCACTGGCCAGCTCCAGTGGAGCTACATTTAAGCTTTTTTTTTCTTAACTACTGCAAGTTGCCTCATCCTGGCCCTAGACTGCAAAATGACTCCCAAGAAATGTTCTTTCTGGAAAGTATATCATTGATGATCTTAGCATGGACTCTTGTTAGCTGAAACACCCAATATTTTAACAAAAGACTGAGGGCCTAGTAATAAATATGAACATTTGCTAGGCCATGAACTGTATTTGGATGAGTTGCGTCAAAGTGTTATCTTGTAAATTTTGGCCATCTGGTGGGAATCTTCTGTATGGTATCCTAAATGTTAAACAGGGAGCCTGTGTCCATACTGGGATCTCTAACACTGCTGTAACAAAACTAGCAGTGATAACGGATTGTGCAGGACAGCAGATTTTTAATCTGTGGATCTCTAACAGAATGAGGGTTTGCTTTATACTACCTCTGCAGAGAGAGAGATACACACACAGAGCTGATACAAACTCATTCAGCTTGGTCCTCTGATGTACTTGGTTTAAAGGAAACAATTTACAGAAGTCAACTTGGAGATAAAGAAACTTAAGAAGGGTTTTTCAAAGTTTTTGTGCTGTGTAGACCTAACTTTATGGCAGACCACTGGATCATGAGGTCCTTGATGCCTACTTTGTGTCTGAAAGATGGAGCTGGACACCAAACTCATCTAACTACTGACAAGCAAAAGGTAGATAGGTGATTCAGTGTTCCTGTGCATTGTCTATGCCTGATTTCTGGGCTTCACTTTTTGGAAGATAAATTTTCATATTCAAAGTAGGTACCAGAAGCCACCCCAGACACTGAATAAGGGTGTCAAAGAATGGGTTAGCAGAAGGTGACTGAGAGATGAGTTCTTTCATTTGCCTACTAGGCTGCTGTTTGGTCCCTGCCTGAGACTTGGATGTGGGATTCCTAGTTTGGAGGCCTCTAATGAGCTTATAGATAGGAGGCTGGTTCTGGAGATACTCAGGAGGCCAAGGTGACCTGGGACCAGGTGAGTCAGGCAGTGCTTTGCCCACACAGACTGCTCGCAACACTCAAGCCAGCATGTTGTGCATGTTCAGTTTGCGTTCCCTCTACTTACCATTGGGCTGCTGTCTTCTCAAGTCTGACTTGGAGTTTGTTGATTACTTTCTCTGGATTGCTTTAAGGAAAACTCTATTTGAATGAAAAGTGCATTCCATAAATCCTTCCCCTGTGATGTATCTTCAGCGGAAGAGGAAGCTGTATTCTGAGACAGCGGAAATATCGTAATTAATCACAGTGGCTATATTCAGATTTCAAGTTATCCCCCTAATACAGTTATAAATCTGTTGTACAGTCATCTGGTGGTTCCATATAGGAATAGTGTTTCCCAGAAGTTTACACTAGTCACAGTATGCTCCATAATTTTGGGGGTTTACATAAAATTCTGAGATTGGTTGTGATCTCATTTTTTTATCTTGAACATTACTGGAGAGCATAAGGAAATAAGTGGTGATATGCAGTCTTTCTGATAATGTAGGAGAGTTGAAAAGATGATTTTAAGTTGTACTGAGAGTGGAAGTTTGTTGTTGTTGGTTTTTTTCTAAAGAGCAGAGCTCTAGAGTGGACGGTTTCTAACCTATGGTTTTCTGTCACTTTAAAATAAGCAAAAATTTAGAGTTCTGAATATTCTGTGTGTATGATATTGTTTGTTTAAAATGGAAGCTTTCAAGAAGACACATAATTTGCCCCTACTAGCTTCCTCTCAAAATTTGTGAAGTGTTTTGGATTAAACACATTCAAACGATTTATGTGTCTGCAGAAACTACTCGTCTCCATTATGTGTTGCCGGTTTGCCACTCTGTCATTCGAGTCTTGAGTCTGATGCAGTAAACAGGAATGTTATTTTTACTTTCCTTAGTCCGTTACCAGCCTGCTGTGTGTTAGTCACACAAGTAACTCTGTGGCAGGTCAAAAAGAAAGCTGGCAACTTAACAGCTGGGACACCTTTCTGCAAACATCATAGGCTATTTCCAGCTCTTTCCTGGATGGCACTGGAGTTTCCAGGTCCTTGTGACTCCTGTGGCTTTTTTCCTCCTCTACTGAGTCTCTGCCTATGCCTTGGGGTTCTTGGGTCCTCTGTTCTCTACATATGAGCAGCAGCTAGGGGCAGGGCTGGCAGGGAAGGCAAAACGCTGCTTCCAAGTGGACAGTGTATTTCAGATAATGGAGTGAAGGGTGTGAGGTGGCCCAGTATATTACTCCAGGAGGGCTTTGCTGGAGCCAGGAAAATCCATCTTGTCCCGACTGGCTCCGCTTTCCTTTCACCCCCTCCCGTGAAAAATGCGAGGTGTTTATTTCTTCATCCCTGCCCTTGCAGAGAACAACTAGGTGTTCATTTCTTTTCCCACCTCCTTCTCTCCTAGACTTCTCATTGCTCCTTGAAGAAGCAGGACAGGACAGGAGAAGAAAAAACCTGCAAGGAACAACACTTTCACTCCGTTTGCTCACTGGATTACAAGCTAGGGGGGGCAGAACCAGATGAACTGCTGGAGCACGGGGAAAAGCAGGATGCGGTGACATGTATGTCCCTGGCTGGGGCATGCAGCCCACCCCAGGACCTCTCCTTCTTCCAGACCCTGAACAGTGACAGCCCCTTTGCTGTTGGGCTAGATTCCTTTGCTGCTGCCTCTGTGTTTCCATACAACACCCTACTGGAGATTTTAAAATGAAAAAGAACCTTAACTTCCTTTTCCTTTAATAGTTCTCTCTAGTAATTTCATCCCCCTGTTTTTAAATGTTTAAGTGATTACTGAAATAGATCTTTATTTGATAATTTACTGTTTAAAGAGGAGTTTGAAAAGAAATTAATCTCATTAAATGGGAAGACACTATGTAATCTTCTTAGACATTCCAAGTTTCCTCTTAATATTTTTACAGTCTTTTTACTATTTACTTTGTATCTCTTTTCTTGAAAGTGTTTATTTTGGGAAGGTCAAAACAAAATTCTCCCTATGTCTCTCATCAGCTGTAAGATGAATGCATACAGTTGGAACAAGTTCCATTGAAGCTCTCATGCAGAATAAACAAAGTCCTGACCGAAGGCTTGACTCCTGATAGATCTTTAATGAGTATTGTCATGAAAAAGTAGTTAACATATTCTCCTCCGAAAAAAAGGGTGTAACTTTGCTGCGGAGTCAGCAACACATCAAAATAAGGGCAACCGAGGGAGAGATTCAAAGGGCAAGGCTGATACCGAGCTGATGGGCATTGGAAAGAACATTAGCAGCTGTGTGTTCATTAAAGAGGGCGATACAAGTGTGCTGAGGAGGTCAAGTGTGTCATGGGGAATTTCTGATTTTATGGGGTCAGGCTCTTCAGATAGAATCAGTGTACAGAAATGGGTGTTACAGTAGCGTGTTGTGAGCATGTAGTCACCGCTTTTGTAGGCTGTGTCATACTACTCTGTGGCAAAGCAATTTTGCCTCAAACGTTCCCGTACTCTGTGGGGAATCTTTGGGTTTACTTTGGGAAGGGAGGATTTCTACTGCTGTAGATGGAGCTAGAGAGCAGGGAGATGCCTATGAAATTACTACACATCCTTAAACAACACAGATCTGTTTCCACTGCCTTTTTTCCTTGTGTGACGGTTAGCGTAACACTTGGCAGTCAACAAACACTGCATGCTGCTCTTGTCATCATGTGGTGGGGCAGGAAAACTGCTGACATGGAAAAGTGCAGACAAAATCAAGCAAAATGATCCATGGCTTGGAAAGCTCTGTGTCCTGGGGAAAGATTAATCAAAACTGGCCCAGAGAGCTCAGGGATAGTAATACGCATGCATATTATAGTTACTGGGTGATAGAAAAATATCTTTGGATGAGTTGGGCCAGGTTCACAGATGCTATTTTCGGATGTACATTTATTATTTTTTGCTGTTAAGAAAGGTCTTTCTTGTAAAAGTCTAATCTCTCCATGAGTGAGGGGCTGGGAAACCTGTGTTGTATAGCTTACAGACCTATGGCTTTCCCAAACAGTCCTAAGGAGGACTGAGTCCAATAAAATTACACGTTCAGGCTGTTGCTTAGTGAAGGAAAGGTTCTATGAGAGCTGTGGGACAAGCTTATCAAAAGGAAATAAAACACTTTTGTCCTTCAAGAGCTCAGGTATCTGAGAGTGGGTAGACTGTGATCTCATTCTCTGTGACAGTGAAAAATCAGAATTCTCATTTTAAGTTTAATGCTATATGATAATCGATACATTTTAGAAGGTGTGTATTTACCTTTTTGTAGTCCTAATTACCTTTGAGATGAAGATGGTGGTTGGAATGGTCTCAAAGATCTGGTACTTGTTAGAAGAATAAGAGAGAAAACATCCTTTTAATGCATGGGAAAATAAACATAGATTATTTGAGAGGGCAGAATGTTTTTGACTAAATTTGTAAGGGAATGGATATAATAAAATAATTCACAGAGTATGATTAGAGATTTTTTTTTTCCAAAGAAACTTCTGAACACATTGGCCATTTTTACCTGAATTTAAGTACCACTGGTTTCTTGAAATTACAAAGTTCCTGTTTACTGTGAGAAAATTAGAGCTAGAAAAGACGTTAGCACACCTATGGAGGGAAAATTTTCAGCAGATGTATCCTGGCCAAGCAACTGGCACACACAGCGTTCGGAAACAAGGATGGTGTGTGCTGCCTCTTGCTTGACCTGAAGTGGATGGATATTGTGGATGGGGGCGCAGGGGGAAGCGTCAATTGCAGGGAGGGGAATTTATCAAAGGAGCATGGAAAAGGGTTTGGACTGTTGCAATACAGAGTGGGGAATGATGCAAGCCACAAATCTGTAGGAAACCAGGCTTTATTCGTTCCACTGCTTTTGGAACAACTTGTTTAAACTTCCCTTGTAGGTAATTAACTTTCTAATGGCACTGTGAGATAGGCCACCTGCAGAACCCTTGGGCAGAGGGATTCACAAGCATGTACAGTTCAAAATAGGGCCTCATGGAAAACTAGGCAAAAGTGTGTTAGAATAATATTTACATTCAGTAGCATTAAGTACATCTGTTTGTTATTAGTGGGAGGCTGAACTGGCTAAAAATCTTCCACAAGAGAGTGACCCAGCAGCAGAAGGCCAGGTACCTCTGACAGCTTTTCTACAGCTACCAATAGAGCTATTTTCAAAAGCACGACAAGATTTCCCTCTCAAAGTCAATTTGAATACAGAGAGATCAAGTTTTGATTATAGGAATATATAGATGTTTCGGTTCTGTCCCTTTAGGTCTCTGGTTTTGTACTTACTTTCTCTGTTACTCCTATGTTTACATGGGTGTGAAGTTTTCACACAAACTAAGTGAGTGCAGCTCTGGTTGAAATCAGTGCAAGCCAAAGATGGTCAGCCTGTTTGAAAAATCAGGGGTGATAGATGACAGTCTTAAACCTAATAAATTTATAATTCCCTAGAATATTAGTCAATGGAAAAATATAATTGCATCTTATTTAGTCAAAGACACAGAGCATGAGATTTTTATTTCTGTAATTCAGTTTAGTACTCTTGAACACAGCTTTGATGTCTGGATATTGTACACATAATTGCTAACAGGGATTACTGATTTCAGTGTAGTTGTGATGATTTAAGGTACCTGGAAATAATGTTTAACTTCAAGTGGAAAACCTTTGGCGTAACTAAGAACAGAGTCTAGATCTTTCAATCCTGTGTCTTACACATATGTTATGTATATGTGTGTACACACAAAACAGTATTAGGGAGATTGGCTATTCTTGCGTAGGGTTTAGAAATTCCACTGACCTGGAACCCAGGCTATTGTGTTCAGTTTCATGTTCCACTATAGATTTGTTCAAAGTAAAATCTAGTAACCATCCCCTAACTTGCAACTGTTATCTGTTCGTTATCTATATATCTTTCTCTTTTTAAAAAAAAAATTAGATTTGTAAGATCCTGAAGGACAAGGAAGAAAAGACGTTCTGTGTATGTGTTTACGTATAACATAGCACATAAGACTGTGGAGACCCCCCACCTTTGCCAATCAACTGTTTCAAATCTTAAGTATCCACAAGTTGCAGATAAATTTCTAGCTCTGAAAGATGTTATTGCAAACTCTTCTTTTGCCACGGATTGTTGCTGTCTTTCCTCTAAATTATTAAAAATCTTTCCACCCAGCCCCTCTGCAGGTTTCCTTTAGCTTTACCTTAACACTCACTGTCAAGAACTGCCTTGCTCTGTGGTCTAGTGTCTGCTGTCTCCAATCACTAAATGTTTGTGTCACTGGTATTTCCTGGCCAGTCTACATCTTAAGTGGTCTTCAAGGTATAAATATGCCTAGACATTATGTTACACCTTTGTCTCCGACCTATAAATTCTTATACTGTCCACTCTTCGGGATGAAGTATCCTCAGGTTACTTTGTTTGCACAGCATAGTGAAACTCTGCTGCCCAGCCACAGGTATCTATGTTATTAGAATTCCCTAGGGTCTGAGAGACAGCTCTGTGGGACTGGTAGACATCCTACAGGAGCTTAGAAGGACCCATTTGCCTCTGGAAAGATGTGTCCCTCCTATTGGAGACCAGGGGATACCTAAAGGCGTCTCTAGTGGCACTCGGTTCTGTTATGCATTTCAAATCATACAAACAGACATTTTTTCAGTTTTGTAGCTTCCTCTGTTAAAACTTGCCTCATGGAAATGATTTCTGAAGAGAGGAAAAAGCAAAAAAAGTTGTTTTGATTTGACCCAATCTGGAAGAAATCTGTCTCAGTTATGCTCCAAGAGAAATGAACATTGGGAGGTAAAACATCTCCAAAGAGAATTAATACAATAGCAACAGATGTAAAGAGCGGTGTGTCTGGAGCTTAGCAGCAGAAGTAACCACCTTATCATGAGACTCAGAGTGTTGTTTTGTGGTTTAGGAAAAGCAAGTAGGTATGACCAAAATTACTGTCCTTTGGGAAGATAGAGTCAAAGGGCACATGCTTCAGAGCCACAAATATGAGCTATTCAGAAAACAAACAAAGACCTCTAAACTAAAACGTGCAGGTGACTGAAAAGGTCACTCTGCGAAAAGCACAAAGAATGAAGCAAAGGAAGGTGATGAGGTGTGTTTGAAACACTGGCCTCATCTCCTGTGTAAGTGCACCAGACGAGGAACAATGTGGGTCAGTAGATCCCACACTGAAGTTGGGATCTCCCAAACTCCTCCAGCCTGCATGAGGCCTTGGGACACAGCTGTTCGTTTAATGACTAATAATGTGGATCGGTAATGTGTTCAAAATGTGTTGGTTTCTAGAGCTATGTTATTTAAACAGTGCAGAATGGCAAGACTTTGAAACAAATCTTAACATTTTATAAGCTGTATAGCTGCCTGAAAAAAAAGGAAGAAAATATTCATTCAAAAATGGGAGACCACCTACTGAAAATGTAACCCTACAAGCAAGACAAGTATTTCTTAAATAAGCTCAAATGCAAGCAGCGAGTCACACTTTTGCTTCTATAAATTTTTGTTTAGTGTGATTCTATTGAAAGTCATCTGGTTTCAGAAAGATAGGAACCTGATTCTCCACTTTCTTTTAGTAACTCCTATTAGTACAAAAGAGGTAGATTACTCGTTCAAGGGTTTACTGGTTCAAAGACTTAATCCCTCTCATCTGCCTGCCAGTTGAAAGCTTTCTAGTCTGGTATTGTGCTCTCCGATACCAGATCCAGCCAATGCTGCCACTAGTTTTCTATAAACCCTTTTCATGGACACACGACAACCGAAGGCTTTGCTGAAATCAGACATCCTTTTTCAAACCCAGTTTTAGATAAATAAGGTGAACTGAGTTCCACTCAGACCTACCAGGTCTGCTCTACTATGCTTGCTTTTCAGTGTCCTAATTTCTTTTCTTTACTCCAATTTTTTTCTCTACTCTCTCCCTCTTTTTTATTTCTTTTTTTTTCTATTTCCTTTTTTTTTTTTTTTTTTTCTTATTCTCAGGCAGTTACAACTATTTTGATGAGTCTCATTTTGTTATGTGTGGTCACTTATCTGTTGCAACCCACTTACTGGCTTCCACATGTTGCTGAAATGTGTTTGGAAGAGGGGATTAAGTTACAGTTTCTAGCTGTGAGTTTGTTTGGTCACTTGGACACGTTCACTGGGATGTGAGATCCTTGAGTCCATACAGAGCTTTCCAACTGGAGATTTTCTGTTTTCTTTCTTCGCTGTGGGGGACCTCCCACAGGCTCCCACTGTGAGCCCTGCTGTAAGGAAACGCATGTAGCATCACAGCTTTACTAGAGTGAAGAGAAATCTCTTCAACCCAGCTCCAGGTATTGGGATATTAATTGAGGTGCCTCCCTCCAGAAGTAAAAGAGAGGAGCAGAGATTGTGAAAGGTCTCTCAAAACCCTTAATGCCTACTGCAGAAAATATTTAGCAAATAATTCCTGGCAAATTTTGTTCAGTGAGTGAAGCACATCCTTGATTTTTTTTTTTTTTGAGTTAAAATTGAGGAATTTGGAATTCTAAGAGGGTGTTTAGCTATGAGTGACCAAAAGAACTCCACTTTCCAGAAGTTTTTTTTTAAAATGAATGTTCCCTAGTAGAACTATTTCCTGCTAATTACAGTGCTACTTTGAGAATGTGTTTTAAGTATTGACTAGGTCGTGTTTTAGGCAAATCTGTTTCCTTGCCAATGTTGTGACTGATTTAGATTCTTCTATTCTATATCAGCTTTTTGCTGATGCATCTATATGACCATTATTTGGACTTTAGCATGTTCGGGGAAGATAACTTTTCTTGTGATTCTCAACAGTTCATAAAAATAAACAACATGTAGTGAGTTTGGTTTTGTACAAACAGTTATATTTACATCATAACATTTTGTATAATTGATTTTGAGCTTAGCTTTGGGAGTGAAGAGTTAAGGCAGAGATGAAGAAACTTTTTAATCTGCTTGATTATTTCAAGCCAAGCAAATATATATAAGCAGCCCAGAAAAAGAGAAGACAACTATTTCTTTGCACCTCCCAGTGGCATTTTGCGTGGATTATGCACCATGCCTCAAGTATCAGCAGTGTGGCCACAGGTTACGGTAGAATGAACTGCACAGACAAGTGTAGCATTATGTACAACATGAAGTCATGCAGGCTTGTCCTTTCTAGCCTGTTTCAAACAGACTGCTTTTC
The DNA here is from genome assembly GCA_013399365.1 of Pampusana beccarii. Lineage (NCBI taxonomy): Eukaryota > Metazoa > Chordata > Aves > Columbiformes > Columbidae > Pampusana > Pampusana beccarii. Next base: position 266,907 of record VWYH01004160.1, on the reverse strand, counting down.
CCAGTTTTCTACAGTTGCGTTCTTCCAGCGCCCATAGAAGATACATTAATTTCTTTTGCATGACATTGCATAAGATTGAACTCAGCAGTTTCCCAAGGCCTCTGGTAATGGAAAGATGAAATTAAAAAAAAAACCCAAAACCAAACCAAAACAAACAAAACCCTCAAACCAAACCAGAACAACATCAAGGGAAGCTACTCTTTTCTTTACAAATGTTGTATAAGATACAACAATAAATGGATGCTAACGAAATGGAAACCAGAGAATTCAGTCTCTGCTCTTGAGTGGTAAAGTATCCGAATATTTATAGTAGTGCTTTATCTGAAGAGCTGCTGGAATATACAGTGGCTTCCTAAAACCACTGGGCACCCAAATAACTGAACAAGCATGTCATGAATTTTAAGGTAACTTTCACATCTAGGGCTGTGTATGTACAGGCAATTACTTGTGTGAATGCACAGAGGAAAACAGAATGTAATGTCTGCTAGGCAGCCAATAAACTTGAATTATATCTTTCTCTCAGCCAGGAAGTCACCCAGCTATTTTTAAATCTGTACCCATGAACACAGTCAGACACAAGGCTCTTTCTTGAGGAAAAATAGGACAGGAAAATATTTAAAATATCTTGACATTTCCTACCCCTGTTTATCTCTTACTGCCTCTCTCTGTCAGAGGGTTTACAGGTTTTTCCAGTCTGAAGGCAAGAGTCCAGGACTTCTTTCCAGAAGTCCTGCATTTTAAAGGGATCCCTATATAGCAAGTAGGCAATCAGTGAATCTCTCACCCAAGTGTTTTTACTGCTGACGTGTGGTCCATCTCTTGGCAAGTTCTTAGGAAGTTTGCTAATATTTAGATGTTAGAGTATGGTGATGACAGTCAGATGACAGCACTTTGTCGCTAGAGTTGTCACTACTCTCTGGAGTACTAGGGCGTGAGGAAACATGGGTGTGTGAACTGTTCTCTGTCAGCTGCACTTTGAAAATGGAAAAATGAAGATTTAAAGATTTGATCTCTTAAAGGTTTCACATGGCATCTACTTCTGGGTTTTCCTTCTGTTTATCACTGTAAAAGAAAGCTGAGCAGGTTTGTTAAATCCCTGGGCTTTAATTTGGGCAATATAGGTTCATTTTCTAGCTCTGGATATAAGATATATCTAGCTCTAGATATAGATATAAGCTCTAGCTCTAGATATAAGATGGGATTCTGAACAAGTTACTCAAAACTCGATTGTAAAGTAGTAACTGTGTTTAACATGTGTATTTAAGGCAGTGTCTTTAACTTGTAAAGCCCATAGCACAAATTAAAGTTTATCTTCAAGACTATTGTAAAAGGAAAATAATCTCTGTGGTATCTGATATCCTGTTATTGTATGTATGCAGTATCTTTGTAGCAGACTAATAAACAGCCATGTGTTAATGAAATGGAATAGCGAAAAGACATGGAAGTGCCATGTGAAAGCAGGAGAGGAAAGAGGAAAGAGGTCGAAGAGCCAAAGAATAAATGACAAAGGTCTGGGCTGGTCACTAAGCCTTTGAGGTTCCTTACTTGTCTGTAACACTAGAGTTTAAGTTTCTTTACATCAGCGTGACTGATGCCCTGGGCAGATGGCAACACATCCTTTGCTCTGTGTAGTGAAAATGCCTGTGCTCTGTTCTGTGCACCGGTTTACATTCCTATTACTGCAAAAACATTGCTTAATTTCTGAGAACAAGCAGGATATTATCCTTGTTGGGTTCATGAGACGTTCAAATTTGCATTAAGCACACTTAAATCTAGTGACTGGTGGACACTTGGGTATAAAACCCAGAATCATGTATACGAGACTTTTTATTTCTTTGTTTCCTTTACTTTTAACTAAAAAAAAAAAAAAAAGAAAAAAACCAACCCACCAAAGCCTAACCAAATACCAAAAGGAAAACTAGAGGACCTTCCCATTACTTGTGTAGAGATTTACTTGTATCTTTTTCACAGTACTGCTGCTCACATGGGAAGAGCTTATACTGTACAAAGTCTTTTGAACAATCCAGAGACTCTATTTTTAGTGGCAGTTTGAATCCTCTTCACCTTTTCTCATCAGTTACTGAATGGATTGTGGAGAACAAGGGTCTGAGAAGTTCCTGTATCCATTCAACACATCAGGAATGCTAGCGAGTGTCAAAATATCTTGTCTGAAAGTATTGGCCCTACTCAGTAGATTTTTCTGCTGTATCACATTGTCATTATTCTCCTGTGCCAGGCTTTCACACTCTGGAGTAGGAAAATACCCTGTTAAGAACTCACTTGGAGAGAGTTACAGAGCTACTCTACTCAGCCCCCATATTCCAATGATTGTCTGCAAATCTGTAAATCTGAATTATGACAAACTGTATTACACTATGAGGCATGACATGACAAGGGAATCTATTTGTCCTAGAAGAATAGTCTTTTAGCACAGCAATGATCCCAGAACCTCAAGAAAATAAAGAATAAAATCATTAATTCTTTTAAAATGTGCTCATTAGAAATGGTTAGATAGTCCAGAATATACTAAAGTTAAAATAAGGAAGACTTAGGAATTTTCTGGTGAAACACATTACATGAGAAAATTCCAATTTGTAGAAACACAGACTGTGAGAAAAGTACATTTTAACTAAGTCTCCTAATGTTGAAATATCTTTCTGACCTCTCTGGAAGCAAATTAATCCCTTTTTCAGATTTTTTTTAATTGTGAAATTTTAATTTTTACTGTTTCTTAAAAATTCTCTTGATCTGAATTTTTGTTCTAATTTTGGATAGAAAAAATTCAAAATATTGAAAAACTTTAATGGAGTAACAGAACAAATTCAACATAGCTGTTTTGAAGGTCCAAGCTCGGAGATTATCTGATGAGTAAAAAAAATAAGCTTTCCTTTCAAGCAGGTTGAGTTATCATGTCAGATTTCTTGATGCGTATTTGATAATTATATCCAATATTTTAAACAAAAACTAATGATTTCTGATAGATGTGTTAATTCTGATGTTTTAATTTCCTACCAGAGACATGGAGAAGGTGCTTTTCACTAAGCAGCATTCATTAATAGTTGTGGAAGGACAATTCATATGTTCATTTTACGGTTTTCTTAAGGATTATTGTCTAGGTAGCATTCACTCACTTAAAAATTTGTACTAAATAAGTGATAATTGTTTAATAACGATGCATGTTTATGCTAGAGGTAAAACTCCTTAAAATTCATCAAAGAACTCAGGTTAGTCATGAGATATGTATTGTCACATGTCTCTGCATGTTGTAGAGTTTCTGTTTCAGTCTAGATGTGGAATATATCTTTTATGAGTAGCTCAGCAACTAATTAAATTCAGGAGATCTGAGATGTTCTGAGCATCATTTATCCCTGGCCAGATGTAACTGGAAAATACGTATTTATTAAGGAAATGAAATATTAGTTATTTTTATGAAATGCACATTGCTCATGTAGTTACTTAATATGTGTATTGCCAATATCGATAAAGAGGAACTTTCATATATTTCAGTTCCTAGTGTAGTGTATATGAGAAAAAATAAAAAAGACTTCTTTTGCTTTCCTATGTGATGAGGGCCATCAGAACCAGTCCAGCATTGGAAAACTGGTTGATATTTCTGTTTGAGAAGCAAAGTAAATAAAACACAATCTCTGGAGTGGATACCTCTGTCATGTTCCCTTGGAAGGCTCCTAATTGGACAGAGGTGCTCTCTGTCCATGCACAGAGCCCAGTGATCAAACACACATGGGGACTTAATCCCTGCAGATTTTATAGCCACCTCTGCAGAATAACAATAAATAACGAAATAAATGCAGGGCACTTTTGCTGGTTGGTTCTCAAAGCAGTCTACAGACCACTTAAAACAGTAGCACATTGATTTTTTTTACCCTTGGAATACAGTGATCCTGTGTCAAAACATGGCTGCCACTTAAAAGCAAGTAGCAAAATTACGCAGTGTTTAGGACAGGAATTAAAACTTGTGGTGAAAACTACAGGGTATTTTTAAGGGTACAAAATGTAAAATTATCTTGCATGGACTATGCCTGTCTTTTTTGATGTACGTCTGTCGTTGTTGTTTGGCTTCAGAGCCAGAAATCCACAGAAGGTGGCTATATTATCAATCCTTAGTCAAGGAACTGCTCTTGCTCTTCCATGATTACCTTCCTTTTTTATTTCTAGTGCTGAACTTTCTACACTGTACATATCTGAAGTCTTATCAATATCAGTAGTTGAACTTTACCAAGGCTGGAGAAGTGATTGTAGTGTTGTTGGCCCAATCTGTTCATTTGTCAATCCAGTTGGATACCAGGAGCAGAGAAACAGAGGATGGGAACTCCAGATACTCCAGGAAAACGCTCGATCTCCAGCTGTGCTTGAGCACCCTGCTCTGATGTCTGTGCTTTTGGAGCTCAGCTGCTCTTGGTACCTAAGCTGGGCTGATGGAAGTTGACCTGGACTCTCCGCTGTGACCATGCTTGCAAGTGCACTGTGCAGTCTGTCCCTCCTAAGGTAGTTTTGAATATGTGTCACAGATAGTGTTGAACTTTTTTACAGATGGTACCTCAAACTGTCAGCCCTTCTCCAGGAGCTTGGAGCTACGACTTAAAAGCCTTATTCAGTACCTCTTCTTTGATTCTAATGTATTTGTTTGCATTTGCTCAGATTAAATGCAGGCGATTTTTACTTTTTTACTTGAAAATCTGGGTATCTTTTGTTTCATCTGCACCTATGTTAATATTTCTTTTCAGCAAGGCCAGTATGCCAGTAATGATAATTTCATTAATTTTTATTTCTGTTTTTCATGTGTGTATGTGTGTATATCTAGCCAAATTATTCAGTTTATAGAAAGATGTCCCAGTTTGTTTTTCAAAACTCTCTTCTAATAGCAACTAATAACTTTTCCTAAGCTTTCTGAAATCCTGCATCAGAAATTTTAGTTTGAGTTTAGTTTTTAGTTTGAGGTTCCTAGTACTGTTTTTAGTTTGAGGTTCCTAGTACTGTGCTGTCTCACATCACCATGTTCTTCATTGGCTCCTCCCTCATTTATAAGAAACTGATGGAAAAAGATCAACAAACTTTACCATGTTTTTATTTTTAAGAATTAAGGGGAAGAGAGTGTCAAAGATACTTTCTTCCCCACCCCGCCACCCCTCCTCCGCTCATATTTTCAGAACCCTGAAAGGATACCCTCGATAATGACAGCTCTGTCATTTAATGTTTGGAAGTAATACATTGTAGACTCTTATTCAGACAAAATTATTGATATTATTGATTGCTGTTCCCAGCAGTTTAAAAGTGCAAGGTTTGGGTGGGTTTCTTTTTTTATTTTTTTTCAGATTTTTTTTTTCATGGTAAGCTCTAATGACACACTGTTAGAGGAACTACTGTGTGTTCAGTAGTGAGGAATGAAGCTCTAAAGGTCTGGAAGTTTGGAAAAATTCAGATGCCTCAAAATGCTTGGATTGCTCTCAAAATTTTTTCTTAGCTGTATAAATCTACCACCCAGATGTCATCCTCTGAGGAATTAGCAAAAAAGCGTATTTATAAGACAAATCGTTTGGCTGATGGAGAGAAATATGCTAGTAATATTTTTTTGATTCACATTTGAAAGTAGAATATTTCTTCCATTGCAGTCAGAAGTCAGGGCTGCAAGTAGGTTCTTTCCAGCAAACTTACAAAAGGCTTTTTCTTTCTGCAGGCATTTAGCCACACCACCGTGGTCTGTGATCTTGTCAGTTCTCATAAGCTAGTAACACCAATAGTAACAAAATACTTTCCCTAGTTATAGGATGTACATTTCCATGAATTGGTTTGGTTCATCTCATATATGAAGTGTCAAACCTTTTTTTTTTTTTTTTTTTTTTAAAGCATGAAGAACACTGGAAGAATTTTGAGCAGTTTTCTTACTGTTAAAAGCCAGTTATTCGAGAGAAGCCATTTCTATAACTGATTTAGCAATGGCAAAAACCTATTGGGCACAGATGTAGCCTGAAGAGCTGATAGCACCTTTCTCTGTGGCTGTCCTAATGAGGCAAGCTGACTAAATAAGACAAGATCAGGCTCAAAGCATGTAAATAGTCTGGTAATTCATGGAACAAGATTTTGTGTCTTCTGCAATGCAACTGAATGTCTGCTAATAACACGAGAAAAGACACACTAAATGTGAATTCTCTCTCCTTTGCTATATAAGCGATTATCATTCAGGTGGATTTAAAAGGGCTTTACAGCCTAGCTCATTTATACAATGTGTTAATGTGTATTACTTCTCCCACCACTGAAAGCCAGCCACTTCTGAACTGAAACATGGCATGGGTTCAACAGCTTGTAGCAGCAAACTGCAGCATGGCAGGCGCCGAGCACAGCAAACATCTCCAGCTGAAACAGCCCAGAGAGTGTCAGGAGGGAGAGTTTAGATTGCACAGTGTGTCTTTAGATAGGACTTGCAACTTGAGGTGACTTTCGGAAAAATTAGCTGGAGTTGTTAGTGATCAGTGAGTGGGACCAGCATCATCCTGAGTCTCGGTCATAAGACGGCACTGCGAATACTGTGTTGTTTCCTGGCACTGTCGTGTGGCGGTGTATGTTGTTGACTCAAAAGGAATAGAAACTTTTGAATGTGTCGCCAGCACTACTAGCAAGAGCAGCTGAGTTTTCTCCTCCTAAGTAGACCCTTCAGATGTAAGCAGAGTTCAACATCTGAGTTCCTACAACAACTGTATTTTCATTTTGTAACATTTCCATTGGTAATACTTCTTTGAATAGGTAGATTATTAGAGAGAGAGAGAGATGCATTTGCTGCTCTGTAGCAATAGGTCTCTCTTCCTGTGAAAGCCAAGCATTATGAATGCAAAAGACTTTTCTTGCTAACACCGTTGAGAGGATGGAAGTTCTGCTGGGAAAACTTCCAAGTGAAACTTTGGCTTCACTCAGCTGGAGTGGCACAGTCTCCATACTAACAGCACCTTCCCCTCTTTGCCCCCCATTTTTTTTTTTTTAAAACCACAAACTTCCCCGTGTCACAGCTCTGTGCAAATATTTCCCATATGTCAGCTGGCTGATCCAGTAATCACTTAGGGCTGGAGTGTAAATTACACAAGCGGCAGCACACACACAAAAACCTGACTGGTGTGATTCTGTAATTCGGTGAGATTTAACTATGGTGAATAGAACTGATCTTAAATTAAAAACTGTCTTTTAATAGCTGTGTAGATTCAGCACTAGAAGGGCTACTATTCTGGCTCGCACTTTACTCCTAGCCAGTGTAGAATGTCGTGCTTGTGTCTTAATGTTGCCTCTCTTGCTGTTTGCTTTCTCTATTTGCTCTCATTTCTACCTAGTGTGCTTGTCATTACACCATGAACTAGATTCTTTAGGCAGGAACATCTAGAATGTGCATGGCATTTCATAAAGAGATTAATTAATAATGTATGCTATTGTTTATTTTATATGTGTAATACAGCTTTTGAGCCGTTGGCTGTAATGTTTCAGACAGGGTAATAGCCAGAGAGTATTTTGATTTTAGGCAGTTCTGGGAGGCTTTAAATTAATCTTTTCCTTCAAGGTGATAGGAGTGCACTCCTCAGCACAACACTGGCTGAGTATACACTGGCATTCATGGGAGGCAGAAGAAACATAATGGTGTGGGGGACTTTGACTTCTGGGACTTTTTAAAAAGAAAAGCTTTTCAGAAAAGAATGCTTTGAACAGCCTGGGCTGCAGGTTTTGCTCTCTGCCAGTGCATGTGCCTGTGTGCACAGGGTTCCTCTCGCCACCAGCAGTGACTGGGCTGTGTGGGGCTGGAGGGTGGGCTGTGAACCGGGAGAGCCCGTGGCTGTGGCAGTGTTGAGGGGTCAGAGCGGTCCCTGCTCCTACCTTGCAACTGTTAGGAGCAGGAGCTCTTGCTGACAGAGTCACCTTCTCCCATCTCATCACCGCTTTTAGTGTTACTTTCTCTGTACCTGTAAACTTTTGAAAGTATCTTTGCAGACACTTTTACCAACCAGTCTTTAAGCTCGTTGTAACAGTTCCCATGCGAGCCTCATACTTGCCACTCTTCCTTCTTGGTTTCCTTTCCTCACTTGCCTATTTTTCTTGGGTTTTTTTGCACTTCCAATTTCTTTTATTATGTCTTATTTTACCTCCTTTTGATAGTTTCTTTTTCTCCCGTCTCCCTCTTTTATTCCTCAAGATTATTTCTTTGTAGCACAGTTGCAGGCATGGACACTGAATGCTGTGGAAAAATAGAATAAAAATAGTTTCTACATTGGAGATTTATTAGACTTATTTGTTCCTTCTCCCAGCTCAAGATCATCCTCTCTTTCACAGTTGTATTGATCATAAAGGCATATGTTTTGCACTGAACAATACTGCGAATCAGTGTAGCCTATGGTATGCCATGAGCAGATCCAGCCACAGGGACTGAAGCACTTGTTGGGTTACAGGTGATAATAAAGAGGTTGTAAATGTGACATTTGAGTTATGTTGCTTAGCTGCCATTTTTGTGAGGATTTCTTCTTCTTGGCTTAGTTTCTTTGTTTCTAGAAGTAAAAATGATACAAGCTCTCTTTCACAGTTTTTGATGATGCTTTGACCTGATTATGTAAAAGAATCAGTCATTAAAGGTAGGCTCTAGTCTCATCCCCAAGATTTAGGAAGTAAAAAATTCAAGCTCAAGAGGCAGTTTGGAAGAATTTCCACATCATCAGTTGAGTTTGATGTGAACTGGTTGAGTATGTTCCTGACAAGAACACCTACCAATGCGGAGCTCTACTTGATGTGAATTTTCGAGTACGCATCCAGATACTGGCAACTTTCCTCCTCTGGGCGGCTGCCACAATCCCGAAAGTTAGTGGAACTGGCTTTGATAAGGATCACCTAAACCAAGCTGGCTGGTACCAGTAGACAGGGCTTGTTCTGTGCATCCCCCAGGAAGATTTCTGAGTGGTCCTGGAGGTTGTTTGGGGGTGACTCTGAGTTCAGGGGAAGTTTAAACTGCTGGGAGAAGTGGAAGTGCTCTGCGATTTTTGTCGAATAGAGAAAGGAGCCCTCACAGACAATACCTTGTTCATTCATGAAGGTGCAAACTGCATCTCCCTGCACCTGCTGGCCATAGATGTTATTTTTAAAATTTTCTTTTAATGTCTCTGTAGCAACTCTGTGGAAGTCACACAGGAAAATTAAGCTCTTTTCTTGCCTTCAGTTGCAGCCGAAAGAAGCAGAGCCGTTCTTTACCATATTTTCTATAACTCAGAATTATTTACTGTAGCAATTATTTCTGGGAGTTCAGACTGACTTTAGATTTTTTTTTTTTTTTTCTCCTTTCTGGTGAAAACCCACAGAGATAAAAATGGCTCTTGCCACACTGGTACAGTGGCAGCCACTGCAAAGCAAAGTGCTCCCCTGAGATGTGAAACTCAGCAGTTTCCCACTGAGTGCTGGACCAGCTGTGGAAGGACGAGGAATAAAAGGTGATATGAGTTAGATTTATGCTGATGTATGAGGTGAACATAGATTTTTTACTTAGAAGTTGCTAGCAGGTCATGGTATTTTACCAACTGAGATTTATACATTTGAAAATGAACCTCCAAATGGGAATGTTTCCAAAGTCTAATAAAGCAGAGCTATGCTCATACACTGACCTTGGCAAGCCTGCAGGTAAGTTCCACAACTTCTACCACCTTATAAACACTAAGATGGGTTATATAGAAAAAACTATAGAGGCTCTATTTAGAGACTTATGGTAGCAAGTAGGCAGAAAAACTTCAAAACCACCAATTTAATTTATTGAAGGTCTCAACAGGAATATATAGGAAAAAATTCTGTCTTTCACTGCAAATATTCCCCCAGTCACCCAATCTACCCGCCAAGAGTACCCAGAACTTAAGGCACGGGGTGGGGGAACCATGTTAAATCTATTTAGTAATACCACTAAACAAAACTCGAAGGATGAACGTGAATCTGAATCTGTATTTTATCTGATTAGCTCAGCAAGGAAGCATATGGCTGAGAGGTTTTCCAAGCTGTACTTTACCATTTATGTAATTGTATATCATGGTTGTAGACAACACAAGAGAACACCCACTGGGACTTAAGCATACTTCTTAAAGTTTTCCAGCCTGTCTCTGGATTTCATAAAGGTTCTTAAAAGTTTCTTTTGTGGATCCAAGTTGGGAAAACACAGGTGAGATCAAGAAGTTGTTCCTGGTTCCAACTAAAAGGCAGGTAATGCCATTTTAAGGCTCCCTTCCAGGGTGGCAGATCGTGCCAGAAAAAAATGCATGTCAAAGTGAAGTCTGGACCACTCCGGGGCAGAAATTAAAGCAGTTTCATGAAATGGCCATTCCCACCAGGATCCTCCCAGCTTTCTGGTGCAGCGGGGCACCATGGCTCTGCTTGCGCTGGCTCTCTGCCACTCTTGAACTCTAGGAATTTCTAGAGGCCAATTTATGCTGCCTTTGCTATATTGGAGCAGCATAGAGGCCACACTGAGTGATGAAATTATTTACCTGCATAATTACAGAAAGTGACAGAAATCACAGTCTTTGCAAACATTTGTAATAATTTTGTATTAAACCATCATCAGATTCTTCATTAAACAATTTTTAGAAGCATATTTTTTTCTTGCATTGCCTTTCTGGGATCAGAAGAAAGCCAAATAATATTTAACAGTAGTTAGACAAAAATGGTGGGTTAAATTTTAGTATATCTTGTGATACATTGTATTTTTAGACTTTGTAAACCCAAGATGTACCTATATTTCTGATATATATGTGGAAAGTACTAAAAGGTGCTCTTCTGAATAGGTAGGTACTGGTAATGTGTCTACTGTGTTTGCATGCAGCCTTCTGCTGTAATAAACCTGAAGAACTATCCCCTTCACGGATTTTTCTGTTTTCCCCAGCGATGCACAATGTTTTAGCAAGAATAAGAAGTAGAGTATACAGTACGACATGAATAAGCTTGTGCTCTTTGCATCCACCAGCACGTCCTGCCTTAGAGCTGCTGAAGGGATGGGATTACGAACAGGGACCCAACTGCAGGAATTTTTGTTACACAATGTAACTGCTATATTTTTTCCTAATTTTTCGTTCTTGTTTTTCTAAAAGTTATTGTTTGTTTTATTTTTAACTAAGTAAAACATACAAGAGGTTGCTATTCAGCTTAGAAGTCTAGCTTACGTAGCTCCAACAAACTGGTTCATTCTTTAGGGTGGATTTATTTTCTAGGGTATATTTCACTATGCAAAACTGATTTGAGTTGTGGAGTCTTGCCAGTACTACCCATAAAGTGAACTCTCACCTAACATAAACTTTTTAGGGCTTATCCTACATGTGCAGTTTGCGATTTGTGGAACACACAGACCATGTGCTGGGGAACTCCCAGCTGGTTTCATTAATGTAGGTTTCCAGTTGTGTGTTTGAGATCTACTTTTCTCCATGTTGAGCAAAGATTTTGCAATACTTTTGGCTCTTCTAGCAGCAAATCTTTGAAATGGTGGAATTTATACTTGATTATATTAATAGAAAAAAAAGGGTATGTGTTTTTTTCCAAGAATCATATTATTGCTCTTGTAAAGGAAGTATCATTCAGCAGATATTGATCCCTCTCCTCTGGTTATAAGGACTGGTCTTCCAGTTCCATAAAACAGTTTCTGGCACAGCAAATATGAATCTTTTGTTTTCAAATGTAACTTCTCACTCATGAAAACAGGGAATAGTACCAAAGAGTTCTGCCTGGGCCCCATGTCTTTTAACAGAAAAGACTGAACCTTGCCTCTCTTTTGGTGTGTGGTATTTGTTAGTTTTGTTTTAAATTTTTATTTAAGTAATATTTGAGTAATAAAACCAACTTTGAGTAGGCAATCTTACCTTATTCCAGTGCTTACTTGAGTCTTGCTGACTGTTGACTTTGTATTTTGGGACTCAGAACTGCACTGAAACCCAAATTTGTCTTTTGTCCAAACAGTGTGAAAGTAAGCCCATAAATTGGTGTGGCCTTAAGTAAGCCTCAGTGCATGCCAGATAAGGCATCCTGGGACAATGTCATTTATCAGCACAGGTTTGAGTTTGTCTCTCTCGGCAGAGAGGATCTGCCAGGTGCACTGAAATCACAGCTCTCTTGTGGTACTCTCACATGGTTCATGTCAGGCAGATAAGGTGAACGAAGGGTCCTTCTAGAATAATAACAGGGAGGTAAATGGGATATTTAGGCAACATGTGCCAAGGCTGACCTCATAGTACTGAGAATGCTGTGTCCTGAATAACAGCTTGGTAATTTGGGTACTTAAAACCAGATCAGGTTTTGGTATATTTTTACATATATGCCTTCCTAACCTGCAGCGCAAGCAAAACCTTTATAACCAACAGGACTGTTTTGTGAAACGCAGAGTAGAGGGAACTGATACTATGTCTGTCTCACTTTTTGTGATTTATTTAATTTCTATTTCCTCTCTGCTATACTGTTTTTTTCTCTGAAATTGGGTTTAGAATAGTCCAGGTTTTGTCTTTCCCTATATTTTGATGTTATTTTGACTCACTATTATTATTATTATTACCTCCTTATTAATGTGCAATAATATTTGCACTTTATTACCTCTCGCATTCACAAAATCCATGATTCTTGACCAGTACAGAATTTTATACATTTGTTCTTATATTCTCTTTTAAAGTATTTAAAACAGTGAGATGTGGTGTATCGACAATAGCTGGTTTTGTAAGTCAGTTTGAATTTACTCTTAGAATACACATATGAAGGGACAGCAGCTTCAAACTACACGACTTACCATATTGTGTACAATACAGAACCGTGTACACCAACCTTTCTGGAGATGCTTCTGCCATAGACGTCCACTGTGATTATAGTTCATCGAACATGCAAATGCCACATCATTAGATTGAACATTTGAGGCCTTGGATGTAAAATCTCCCCCATGTGTCATACTTCCCATCAGTTTTCTCACTTGTTACCCTGATACAGTACAAAATCTTTAGATGTGTCTGAATATACTGTCTATATAAATACAGTTTTACCTCGGGAGACCAGCACGCTAAAACTGAGAAAGCTAAGCAATTGCTCATGTCTTTAGAGATCAGGGAAATAGTTCTACCTTCTCTTGAAGGGGCATCTACATTAGTAATTTAGTGTCTTGACAGTGCTTTTGGTGCAGAGAGCCACTTTCCTGAAGGTATGTGTATAATGACAGTTGTGCTACGAACTGAAACTCAGCAATCTTGGTATAGGCAGCATACCATGTCTTATATTGCCTACAGAAGTCATACATAGACTGAACTTTTTAAACACAAGCTTTATAAACTTTAGTGAGAGCTAATTATTTCACTACTAATGAATCATTAAAACCACTGAGAGAGCGGACTGAAAAACTGTTGTCAGTGCTTGTGAATGAAGGACACAATACCTTAGCGATGCCATTTGACAATCTGCAACACTACTTTCTTGGGAGTAAAAAGTTGTTTTTCCCGTTTATCTGGAACTTTATTTATTTGTTTATCTGGAACATCACATCTAACTGCTCTTAAACTTTCTGACAAAATTGTGTTTTGAGAGATTAGAAAGCAGGCATTTGAGGTGGGTCGGGCGTGCTTTATCAAAAAAAAACCCAAAAACTTGGGGCAGGTTGGAGCTGTGGATGTGTCAGAAAGTTCAGATCCCTGACTGGGAAGCTACTACTCAAACTTTATAATGAGGATCTTTTTCCCTGTCCTGACCTCTCTCCTCAAGTCTGGCATTTGGCTTTATAGCACATTGGTCAGTTCTTCAGTCAGTATTTCCTCCAACATTTATAGCTCCACTTTAAAGGTGGAATTCTCATCCTGAAGATGATAATCCTTCATCATGTAAAATGACCATGCTGTAATAAGATCTTCTTGCAGGGTGCAAATGTGTTATTAGGTGTCAGTCTGCAGGCTCGGGTCATCCACCAGCTGTTATACTGCACAGGTTGTATTTTTTTGCAACATTTGGTGGAACATTTCAGGACTGCAGGATTATCTGAACCAGATGTGAAAAGCCATCTCCCTGACACAAGTGTGCAATTAGTCATAAGTGATTACCCATGACCCCTTATATGCAAGGGGAGGGAAACTTAGGGTTAACTGCTGTCTGCACCTTAACTGAAGAGAGCTATAAAAGTTCCTCTTTTTTACTTCTCAGACTTCAGCGAGTTTTCTGCTTATTCTTGTTTTGAGATTTTTTTCAGGGGCATGTAAACCAGGAGAAACCTAAAAATCTGATTTCTACTTGGAAAACCCTAACAAAGTCACTGAGAAAGAGACCTGAGTCCTAGTTTTTCTGCACTTTTCTCTCTTTCTCTCTTTTTTTTTCTTTTTTTTTTTTCATTCGCAGTTACAAAGTCAGTGTAATATCACAGCCTCTCACCGGTGGCTTTACCTGTCAACATCAACACCTTAACTCCCTCTGGAAACCGATAAGCAATCAGCACAATTCCTAGACCACTGCTCAAACACCATTTCTAAAGGCTAACATAGCCCAACTTAGCTTCTGGATAGATCTGAGGGGCAGCTCTATCACTGTATATATCTGTAGAGCTCCTGTTACAGTGGCTTCCTATATCTGCTGAGATGTATGTTTGCTGACGCAATTGGTGACTTTATAAGAGTGTGGAGACCTCTGTAGAAATCCAATTACATAGTTGTAATGGCATTGGGAACTGTGTGAAGCCTTTTGTTATTTAGAGCCAAATGGAAATCTCAAATGCTTTTGACAAGCTCCCTGTTAACTTATACTCTTTAGTTGATTGATCATTTCCCTTTGTAGGACTGGGGTTCATCTTTACCTCTGCAGTGTGATTTTGACACCTACTTTTATTCTGTTATGGCTGTAAGCCACAAATTGGTCAGGGGTCTACATTTATTTACAAAAGAAAGCGTCACAGCTCAGACATGGTAAAAGAAAAAGGTAGCTGGTGCTACATAGACTTTGAGCAGCAGGTGGAGATATAAGCCCCAACAGGTTTCAAACTGTTGTCACATAAGGTAGATGTAGTCATTCAAAGATGACTACCTCGAATTGTCTTCTAGCTGTCTTCTTCTCTTCAGCCAAAATTGCCTCAGGTTTGTCAACACTGACTCTAACTTGTTGTTTCCATCTTTGTCTCTAGCACAGCTAATCAACAGCTAATGCAGACTTGGAGGACGTGGGGGACCTGAGCGGTACTGTCATGCTTTCTGAAGATACCGAACGAAAGCAGAGCTGCTCCCTGACCTTTTCAGAAGATGTATGGCCGAGAAGCCTAGGACCAAGAATGTTTCACGTGAAACCCTCAATAGTAAGCACAATTGCCCATGACAATTTGGGAAAGGAACAGACCTTCACAGTTTTGCTGTGGTTGGTAACAGCACTGCAGCTCCCAGAGCAAATCCCAGCTGGAGCGCTTGATTTGCACCCACAGCCATGAGGATTAGGTGTCAACAGACCAGATCATATCTCCTACCCTATTCAGGTCAATACCACATGGAGAATTAGTGCCTGTGAGAGCTGTCTCATCACAGCTACTTTTGTGGACAGTGGAAATTTGGATCGTCTGAATGAAGTGATGGTTTCTTGAGTGTAGTGCCTTTACAGGAAACCAAGAGCCTACTTTCCCTCAATGAGTTATTTAAAAGCTTTACCAGCCTACATCTTCTCCTTCTTCACCCGTCAAAGTGAAGTATAAACCACAGCTTGGCCAATGAATTCTTCCAGACAGTTTTGAGTTCCCAGTGCTGGCCAGGCTCAGACAAAGAAGCTTTGGCATTTGTCCCCCGGAGAAATTTTTCTTCCCTTCAACAGTGGTCAGTTCTTTCAAAATCTGCATGACTTTAAGTAAGAACAAACGTCTCAGTTTAGGTTTAAGCCTTTCATCATCTTTCTTGAAGGATTTTTCCCCCCCTCAAGTGCTTACCATCAAGGCTGGGTTGCATGAAACACATTTGCTTCTGAGTTTTCAAGCACCGCCTGCACTGTAAAATTTAATGGACATCAAGGGAAGAATATTTGTTGGTCAAACAACAATTTTTCAAGATTTATAGTTTCTATCACTCCTGGTTATGACCTTACCCTTCATCCCAGCCACCTCTCTCAGCATGCAGCTGAATTTTTCCAGTTTCATGGTACACTTGAAGTTCTTCAGAATTCAGTATTCGTATTGAGTCTTGACAAAGTGTTGAGTGTTCACCCAAATGTTCAGATAAATATTAGACCCTAGCACTGCCCTCCAGATGGAGAAAAAAAATCAAAACAACCTTTGGAGGTAAGGTCAACTCCATCCAATGTTTCCTTGTCAGCTGTGGCAGCTCTGTTCTGACAGTGCATATGCAGCCCCAATCCTTCTCTGCAGCCAAACAGTTCTGGGTACAACCTGAGCAGAGGATGGGTGAGGATTGGTGACATCTGTATATGGACCCGGTCCCTGGGCAGAAAGCAGAGAAGCTGTTCCTGCCATGAGAGATTAACGTGAGTGAAAGAGAGCTCTGCCTTTGGCAGCTTAGATACATGCTTAACTTTGAATGCGGGAGCAGGACCGTGGAAGCAAAATGGCCTGTTTGCCTCCTCGCGGCACAGTACGTGCTGAAGCCTTGTGGGATCATTGCTCTTGTTTGGATTTATGAATTCCTGCCAAATCAGGGCATTTAGTTCGGACCATAAGAGAAATAGAAGCTGTTCACAAGGCTTGGGTCCAAATTTCCACACCATCTGCTGTGTTTGGAGATCAGTGTGGAGGTTTGAGCCTATCATAAAAGTAGAGGGAAAAGAAAGTAACATTTCATAAAGAAATTAAATGAATGGGAAAAAAACGGGAGTGAACCAAAGGGTTTTGATCCTTGTTCTTTGATGTCATAAATTAGGAAAGGAGTAGCACTAAACAGAGAAAAAGGCAGGCGACAACAGAATACAAAAACCAAAGGTAAAATGAAGTCAGTTTTCAATGGTACGGTGAAGGTGTAAGTGACCAAGCCTTGACTGATTACACACCTTGAGTTAAAAGTTAAGACTAATCTCTTCTTTGGTAACTTCTGGTGCAGGCATTGGAGCCTGAGATAGGAAATGGGAATGTGGCAGTTCTGAGACACTGGTTTTCCACCAAGACAATGTGAGCAGCCCAAATATCTTCTGTGAGACTGCTCCTGAGCTTCCCAGTATGAGCCATTTGTGCATATGGTTGGAGATAATCAGAATATATCTGATGTGAAGAGCATTATATTTGAGTGATGAGGCTGATTTATATAAACATAAGACATTTGTAACAAATATTGTCATGATTAAGATTGGAAACTGGAGAATTAACAAGAAATGCAAGATAGTAATGTTCAATTGGAGGAAGCGTTATCTCTGTTACCCTTTTGAATCTCATTGCAGAAAATTGCCATCAGATGATTTTACCATACCCATTAATTTAATTGGAAAATAACTTTAAGAAAAAGGTCTGGTGCTTCATAATAAAGGTAGTGTAATTTTTAAAGTAGTTCTTAACAGCCAAAAAAAGAAAAAGATTAATGGAAACATCTATATTTCACTGCATAAAAGCCAAATCAGGAGCAGAGTAATGGCTTTCCTTCTGAACACCACTTCCTTATTTGAAGTGATTTTCACTGTCTTTCCAAAAATACTAGGAACGTGCTTCAAAATTTAAAGTTGCCGGTACGGCAGCAAGAGGTTTAACTGCTGCTAAAGCTCTCTTAATTCAAAAGAACAAGTAATATTATGTGCTGTCAAACCACAGAATGTAAATGATGACTGAATCACCTGGCACTGTGTCTTTAATTCAAGACCTGCCACGTCTGAATGTGTGGGGTGGTTTTATTTTCCTGTCTTGGGGCTGCTGCTTCTCCATTCCCCTTTCCTTCATGTGAGTTTATTTTCCATTCTGTTTTTTGTTGTTTAGGTAGGTGCAGTAATGGCATTCCCAGGACAGCCTTGAGAAGCATTGGCTTCCTCTCTGGAACAGGAAAGCAAAAACTATTCCAAAGCAGAAATCTGATTATGCAGAACACCCTGCATTTGGGGCAAATTTTCATGAGGCTAAACATAAAACACTACCATGTACATTTCTTCCAGTGGTCAAGGAGAGATATATATTAAACAATCTGATCTTTAATCCTTGGTTTTAGGTTATTTATTTGTTTTAGGCAATGAGGGATATTATTTGATCTTTTCCTCACTGCCGTTTGTCTTGCAGCCTCCTTTGCAGATGCACTGGGAAAAGATTGTGTTTCTTCATCTCCCAAATAAGCTTTTTGTTTGTTTGTCATGGCTTTAGTACAGCTTTCAAGCCTGAATTTCTGTGTGGGCTTAGGTAAATTTCTGTTCTCCTTGCAACTAAACACTACAGTAACCTGCTTAAAGGAATCAAGCTACGAAAACACCACCTTTTTCTTGTGCACCAGTTACTCCACAAGATACATCAGACCGTGGTATCTGAGAGGACAGACCTTTGAAAGATAATAAAAATAATTTGATAAAAGGTTAAATGAATGTAAAATACTGAAATAAGACCTTTAAAATGTTCTTTGTACTCCCCAATACATGATTCAGAAATTTTATTAAATAAATACACTAATGCATTCACACACACACATGTGGCTTTCCAAAAGCTATAGGACTTGAAAAATAATGTTACCTTTCTCTGTCAAAAGTATTTTATACTCTCACTTACACCTTCATAATCTTTAACTCATTAATCCTTGCTACACTTCCCTGAGGAAAGGGAATATTACTACCATTTTATATGTAGATAGCTGAGTCAGGGCAATAGTGAGGCCTGGGCTCATAAGGGAGATTTATGGTGTAAATGCCTGAGTTATGCTGATATCAGTGGGACTTAGATGCTTGTATGTGTGGGAACCTCTATGACCTTCACTGAATATTTTTGGCCAAGAAAACACCAAGAGCCTGGGTCAGGCAGGAAATTGAAGCCACGATGGCGCCGACCTGTCGGGTTAGTGCTGAAGCTGTTGGTCATGGTTCTTTCTGCTGCTTCCTCCTCTCTGGCTGCCCATCTCACAGGTGTTTGCTCATGTGATGCTAGTGTGAGGAGGTTGTATGGACAGGATGAGAGCTTTTAGCTTGCCATACACTCAAGGTAGCTCTATCTCTGTGTCTTGAGTTTGCAAACAAGGGTCCCTAGCAGAAACCTGACATCCAGTTTGTGCTGAAAGCTAAGGCAGGAGACCAAGGGTAATACAGCATAAGCTGTGCTACAAGTTTCAAGATCTTAACTATTGCTGTGCTACCAATCCTTTTCCAAACAGCTTTGTGAGTACCCAGTCCTTGTGATGTCCATAACATTTAAGGTAAGTTGTGTAGTTAAATTCTGTTTGAAACCAAAATTCTTTTCATTCTCTTTTCAAGTTTTCCTTTATCATCACATTCTGCAGGTAAAAGCTGTCAGTTGCATTAGGAACTTTTATTCCTCTGCTCTGACACCTCGAAAATTCTCTAAGTTCTACAATTGCTTGATTCTTCGCTAGAGAATCATAGGAAAGATGATATTTTGGATTAGAAATCCCAACTGAAGTATCACTATTTCATTGTTTACCTAGATTAAGCTAAAAACATTTGTCATTAGGAATGCAAGAGGTAATTTCCTGCCAGAACACCCAAACCTTTGACATTTTTCCTTCAAAAATCCTTAAATATGTGGTAGGGTATCAAAGCCTTTTCCCTGCCGTCATCAGCAAAGGTTAATGGTTTCTGACAGATGCATATTAGGCCTGACTTAATTATGACTGAGTGCCACATTGTTTTATAACATCTGTTATCCAGTGACTAAAAAGTGTTTATAATTCTATTTTTTTAAAGGCCTAGCAGCTGAAAATCACAATTTCAGTTGGGAAATCCGAACTGGCAGAAGGAAAAAAAAAAAATATTTTTTTTTTTCCTGGAATATTTCTAGTAATTGCTATAATTTTGAAGCAAATCAAACTTTAAAAATTCCCACACGTGGCCTTGACAAGGTCAGCAAGGCCTTGGTAACTTTTATGTTTCCTGCATGGTCCCTGCAGGTTAAAGAGAGGCCTCACTGAAAGGAGGCCAGCCTGCAGAATAAAAGCTTTCCTATAGCCCCGAGGAGCAGCTGTTCCTGGGCTGCTAGAACCACTCTTCAAAAAGCCCATTTTCACAACTTGAGCAAAAATCTACCTGCTGGATCATTAAAATGTCAGATTGCTCAGGTCACGTAAACAGTTTCACAAATAAAGATCCTTGCTTGGGCTCCAGCATTCAAGAGCAGAGACCTGAGTACGACTGCGCTGCTGGGGCACAGCTTGCAGCCACTGCACGTGGTGCTGTGTCAGGTTGCTGTTCCCCATAACGATACTTGAGCATCTTTCACGTAGCATAAACAGTAATCAACAAATCTGTACTGAACTTCATGGAGTCCTTGCTGCCCTTTTTGAAGAAGAACTATTTGTGATAAAGTCATGTTTTTAATTTTCATTTATTTATTTTTATTATAGTTTGTTGTTTGTTTGTTTGTTTGCTTTCCACTGCTCTTTTAGGAGAGCTGTCGTTTCAGATTAAGATACTGGCATGTGAGTGTCTTGTAGTAGGGGCACATTAGAAGCAAAGGCCAACCATTCTGCAGATTTTTCATGGTCTGTGATACTTGGACAGTTTCTATGTCAAATACAGTTTTACACAAAGCACTCTCAAGTCTGAGAATTTCTGTTCGGTGTTTGGTGCTGAGATTTCAGGACTACATCTGCAGTGCACAATATCCAGAATAGTGAAACTGGTCATGTTTCTAAGGTACAGAATTGGGGCAAAATCCTGACTCTCAATCGTTTACTACAAGACAGACAGGATTTACCAGCTTGTTTCCATTTCTGGTCTTGTCCAGACAGCCTGTACCACGTTGGGCAGTTCATTTGACCTCCAAGGCCCACGTTTGTCTACTTCAGCTCTATACACCTAAACGAGGTGCCTAAGCCAGGAGCCTGGGCACCCACAAGTTTTTCAGCTCTTGTTGTAGAGGCAGCATAGACAGGATAGTCAAGGCTGTGGGAAGTTCTGAACCATGCTCCAAAAGCGTCTGTCTGCTGAATGGAGGTGACCTAGGACACTAACCTCAGACCTGATCTTAAGCGGGTGAATAGATGACCCAAAGCCTTACTTCCTTACGGAAAAACTGAGGAAATGTCTTGCCAGTGTATGTTTCTGTTGTTGAAGTCCCCACAGTCAGTATCAAGCAGATCGGTGCTTTTGTGGCTGTCAGAGATGGTTCAAACCTTTAGAGGAATCCTCTCTACCTGTTACAGTCTTCAGATTAGCTGAACTATGTCCTGAATTCTCTTTTCTGGCTTGTGAATCAGGCAAAGGATCTGCTTTCCTAGCAAGGATGCTTCCTCAAAGGCACAGGGCTTCTCAAACAACTGAACTGGGTCATTCGGATTTGGAGATATATAAATCTCAGAATACCAAAGATTCACTTGGACTGTGTCTGAACTTCAAAACTTTAATCCCAGAACACTGGCCCATGTTTGGCTTTCTCTGATCTTGAAGCTAGGAATTGTTAAGAGATCAAATTTTACTTCACTGGTCTTCCAGGGAATTTTCTCTGAGCTTTCTTTCTGCATTTCTCAGTTACTGCTAAAACTGATGATTGTTGAATTACATGCAGAGAATCCCAGACTAGAAGCAATAATAGGATCTGAGGCTCTGCACATATTTTGAGATCTGGGAGATGGAAACTTTTCTGTTGAATAGAAATACATATTTGTTACTCAGCAAATCACAAGTAGTTTTTCTAAGTGCCGAGTTCAGGAGGTAACAACTAATGGAGTGACATGTGAGGGATATTACAGACTGTTTTAGAACTGCTGGACAACTCATCAGATCTTGCTTCATTTGTCATGTATGTAAAAAACCAGCTATACATTACTATGCCCATGCTGTACTACAGCAGAGTACCCTAGGTGGGGATAACTTTGATTATTTCCTTTTCCTGATGAACAAATATTGAGCTGCTACTTAGTTTGAACAGTTTTCTTATTTGTACAAATCTCTCAGTGGCTCTAACTGAAAGAAAAATGAAACGTTAGATAGTTTACTACAAGTAAAAGGGATTGGGGTTTAGTGAAGCAGCTAAAGGAGATGAAGAGATTAAGATTCACTACTGACTGGAGAGGTTTTTCGATTTTCTAGATGAGCTTAAGGCATTCAAGAATTAGTACCTCATTTGTTTATTAATCCAGTGTACAATGATTACTAGTACATTGTAACCATTAACTTTTAGTTGCTATTTACAATTAAAAGAAATTCTTTATTGAAACTTAGTTGTACCTGTTTGATAGCATCACAAATAACAAGAAGATTGTTGTGAACTAAGTGGGTTTACCAAAATGTCTGATGAAAAGAAACTGTCAAGGGAGGGTAGACTCTACATGCTGTTTCTGTACCTGTTAGTAGTG
The DNA here is from genome assembly GCA_013399365.1 of Pampusana beccarii. Taxonomy (NCBI): domain Eukaryota; kingdom Metazoa; phylum Chordata; class Aves; order Columbiformes; family Columbidae; genus Pampusana; species Pampusana beccarii. Next base: position 244,486 of record VWYH01004160.1, on the reverse strand, counting down.
TTGCTTACTGCAACAGCACTAGCTGAGGTTAGATCTGACTAGAAAGCCAGGGCCATTAATCCCTGCTGTTTGGACTGGGATACACTATTTGGAAAAAAAAAAACCAAAACACACACATTATGGATGAGGAGCGTAATGCAGGGAAAAAAAAATTCTTCATTACTTTTATTCATTATGAAATAATTTCCATAATTCTTCACTTTGTCTTTCACATTTATGCATTATCTGTATTTAAATAAGGGTCTGTTTGTTTTTTGGTTTTTTTTTTATTGAGCAAATGAACTGGATTTTCTTTTTTTCCTTGGTTGAGACAAGGAAAGGGCTGAAGGTCATGCTCATCTCAGGAGTCTGTAACTCCTGACTGCGGGAGCTACTGGTAGGGTCATTCAGGCAGAGTGAGATGTAGATCCTAATTTGCCTTTGGATCCTGATGAATTCTGGCTCACTTGAAGCCTAAGACAAAATCCTTACCCACTTAAATGGAGTCAGGGACTTTTCATGTGGGTGGCTGTTAATGACTTCTTTCATCCATTCTTTTCTCTTGTTTACACTTCTGTACATTTTTGTTTCTACTGGCGGTGTTGAATAGCTGATTTGCAGTCTGACCATTTTGTTTCAGGAAACTGGTATCTATGAGTGGAATAAAAGTGAAAGAATACATTATGCTACAGGTGGCACGGGCTACATGTCAGGTCTCTATTCTTAAGACTAGGGTCAAAACTGAGGTTGTAGATTAATTGTGTAACAAGGTGTCACAAAATATTCCACAAATAAACAGAACATGGTTAACTCAACACTTTGAATTTATAGAAAGTCTAAAGTAGATCCTTAAAATAACATGATTATTGTTGAGTTCTAGCCTGAAGGTAAACTGGGGTTCTACTTTGAATGAAGGAGCTCCCAACTGGCAGAAACTTAAAAGGTAACTTTATATGCTTCCGCACTAGAAATATAACAGACTGCTTATTGGGACATGTTTAAAAAAGAGAAGGTAGAATAGTTTTCTGATCTCACTGATAAGTATTTCTACAAATAACACCAGAGACAAGTGAAATCTGTTTTATGGTTCACAAGAAATCAACTGGACAAAACCCGAGTTTCAGTGTGAGTAGTTCTACATATACAGAGGACTCCCAACAGAATCTTTAAAAATAAGCATATGTTTCCCCAATGACATCATATTTTTGTTATCTGCATTGTACCATAGTATTTTTTTCAAATAAGAGACAAAGAGAGCTACAGAAAAGTTAGACACCATAACAGTTCAGTTTAGTTCTGTTTATTCCTACTACTACGTTTAAAATATTTTGTTTAAGTAGTGATGTAGTTAAAAAACAGGGATAGTGAGCACTTCCAGGGCTGAAAACCAGATAAAATAGTGCAGCAATTGGACTTAATGTGTTGTTTTGTTTTGGTTTTTTTTTCCCCTATGTATTATAGAGATCCTTATACCTGCTCACTGAAATATTTAAGGGGAAATAGGAAATAAAGATTAATCTTCTAGTGCTCATTTAAATCTTTAATTTCATTTTTAGTTCTGTTGTTGGGACATTAGGGTTGTTTCTGTTAATCCACCATGCTTGGTGGAATGAGAAAATAGTAGACAAGAATAAAGAGATTATATGCGATAACTTCAGTAAATTTCATGTGAAGCAGCGAATAAGTAATGCTAGGTTTTATGGTCACATCTGGTAATTAGAGACTGTATGTGTGTTTATAATTTTTCTTTGTGATCAGAGAAGATTTTGCTTCTGCAGTATTTCTGAGTTTATTATATCTATCCATATTAAGCATATGTGAAGCTGAAAGGTTTCTGCAGTATGAGCTGAACCTAATTGTTCTATGGCTGGTAGGCAGGAGCAGATCCTTAGACCCTTTCATTTGTGTGTTGTTTCTAACAAAAATCTGCATGAAAATCTGTGAATGAAATTTGGTATCAGTGTTTAAAGCACAGGTTCTCATCTGGTTTAGCTTTTCTCTTTCATTTGCCAAAAATTTAAAAAAAGTGTGTTCTGGATTATTCAGTTGCAAAATTTAATTTAAAAAAAAAAAAAATTGCTATTAGAGACTCGATCATAAAAATGCCTGAACCTATTTCCTATTTCTTCTGGCTTGGAGCATTGAGTTCATTTTGAAGTTGCTTTTAAAAGGGCACAAGATGGACATAATGCAATTAAATATACCTAAGAAGAGGTGCACCTATGATATGGAGCACAATGAAACTCCTTTGAGGTTATACAGGAAAATGTTGCTATAGAGAGGTGTAGAGAAATGCTGCCTAGAGTCCCACAGCCCTGTATGGGCCACCATTATTTACGGCATGTTCACAAGGCTAAATTTCATAGCTGATGCAGAAAACATCCATGTCAGGTGTATATCAGCCGAGGATCCCAGCTTTTGTTTGCAACCCTATCATCGTTTCAACTGCTTCAGCTCAGATAACATCAGCTCATGTAGATCAGCCTATTTACCTCTGTTCAATGCAGTTACACTGACCTGTGCCACCTGAGACTCTAGGCTATGAATTGCATGGAACTGCAGTAATTTTCATCCTCTGTGTACATTTACTACTACCACACACTCCTGTGGATCAGGTTAGTTTAAATGAATTTTTATTCTTGAGCATCTAAACCTTAATTTTCTGCCTGTCCTAGGCGGAACTTATCCAAGCGTCAATATTCTTCCTCATGAAACTGATTGAAGGCCGTGATTAGGTGATGCATTAACTGTTTCCAGAGGCAGATTTGCATCTGGATTCAAAGATTTTAGAAGGTACTGGCAGGTGCTGCATGGACGAGCCATACAAAAGATTTAGGAATATTTCCCTTGACTTAACACATTGCATCTTCACTTTTCTATCAGATTGTACAAAAGGAAAACATGAGTAAGCTGAACAGGAACTGCAAGAGTAAAGTTAATGTCAGAATTTTCCTGGTCCTAGTGTTACAGAGGTAGTGAGGAAAAACAGAGAGACAGAGACACGGAGAAAACCTTAAACCGGCGATCACTGCTGTCTTCATGATTCAGTTCAGGCCATTCACCAGCCTATGCTGTATTTCCATCCTCTGCTTTCACTGGAAGTTGTGCTTGGCATGACCACACTCTTAAGAGCATTTGGACAAATAAATAACATCCCTCTTCGTTATTTATTTGCCTTCAAATTTTAATCAGTATTTGTGTAATCAGTAGTAATTTACTACATTCCTATTCAAAGAAATTGGCACAGTGTTTATATATAATCACCCAACGTAGCTGTTTTATTTAAGTGCTGGGTTCTAAATACACATAAATTCAGCAATTATCACTGGAACAAATTTTAGACTTTGAAGTAAATTATACTGGGAGGAGTTTTCTGTAGTTGAAATTGGAAAAACAAACAAAACAGGCTTCATTTGCCCAGCTGAGGAGTCTGACTGTGACTTTTATGCACAAGCGCTGGGTGCTTGATTTTTGCATGAAAAATATATAAAATTTTAGGAAAGCTTTCAAGTGACAAAATGCAGGGCTTCCCCCAGCCATATGCAGGTGCACTGTTTGGGTTGTGAGGTTACAAAATCTTCCTTTCCCTTTGATTGCTTTTGCTTCCACGTAAAAGACCTAAACCAAATACTAAATCAAGTGCTGATAGTATTTTAGCCTTGTTTTCTACCCTGGGCTTAAGAGGTGTGGGCATCACTGCCCGTGGTGTCTGAGGCTGTTTGTTAATTTTTTCTAACCCATTTTATGAGAACAAACCTATTCACCTGAGCTGGAACTAATGTGAAAGAGTTCTCTGCCACTCTTCACCAGAGCAACTCAGGGATACGTCTTTATGCTGTGGTTGGTTAGAGCTGGGAATAAAGTGCCAAAATCAGCAGCTGAAGTAAGTAGAGTAAATCAAGTTAAGAGGGAACAGGACAACATTTTGGAAATAGAAGGAATATGGGGTAAAACTGTTACCTAGAAGTTCAGGGTTAAGATGATGAGATATAAATTGATCGGTATTTCCTGGGTTTGTAAGGGCAGACCCTGGTGGGTGACATCATCATCTGCTGGCTTTTCATGTCGCCATGTGTCTGCTTGGGCTGCCAGGCTGCTGCAGATCCGTCTTTCCCTCTGAAATCCACAGGAATTTCACCTGAACAATCCATGCAGGGTCAGATCCTTTACAGTGCTTTTTAAAGAGCTTATGATGGTCCTAGGTCATCCGTGCTGCTGCTGCTGGTAAGTTAAACTCATGGGGACATCCTGATGTATAAATGTGCTTCAGGCATTGCAAGACACATGAGCTTGCAACAATTTAACTGTCTGGGTTCAACGCAAATGCTGAAATGAGCATATACATTTCTGATTGGGTGACTGGTTAGCTTACTTTGTTCCCAACTGACTAGAAGTTGCCTAGAAATAAGCTAGATTTTAATCAAGGCAAGCCACTTATTCTAAATTAACCTGTTTAAAGTTTCACCTTGTGTTTAATTGGTGCAGTATGTAAAGCATTTAAATTATGAATGTTTAACAGATCTGGGAAATAAGTATTCTTCACAGTGGGAATTTTAAACCCACATGATATAGAGATGGTACATTCAAAAAGACGTTGATGTGGCCCCAGAATAACTGTGAAGGCTGTAGAGGTGCATCATTGCGACCACATAGCGTGATACATGAACCTAAAGTTCGAGTTTGTGGATAATTCCTCTCTTACTACACCGACCTTATTTGTGAGGTGTCTGTTCCTCAAGATTTTATTCAGCAGTGCTTTGATGGTCTGGAAGATTTATCCCTCTACTGTGCAGAGCAAGCAGCTCTCCACCATAGAAGTACCTGGAAATGTGCTTCTTGCCTGGTCCTCGTGGAAGCAAGAGATAAAAGGGCAACTAACAAAAGACCTAGATGTTGTCCTACCCAGAACCCAATGAGAGGTCATAGAAGGCTGCTAGGAGTAAAGACTAAGTATTTTACAGCTTCCAGGAGTGAGCAAGTCTGGTGGGTTGAAGACTCAAGACCAGAAGTTATGCCAGTCTTTCTGTACCTTTGTCTTTAGATTCATCAAAACCACTGGAAGCCCAGGCCCAGAGTGAATTAGAGAGTGAACAGAGCAATTCAGTGCTTTTATAGGACTCTGCTGTTCAGCCATTTTTTAAGGTATATCAAAACTTTTATCAGTCTGGTTTCATTCTTTTTAAGAAAGGTTGTTCCTTGAACAAAGCAACTGTATCCAGTTATGGGTTTATGTTTTCTGAATGCCATCATGGACAAGAACAGCAATATTCCAAGGCTTGGAGCAGCTGGCTGTGGGGAAGTAAGCACTTGTACACCATCATCTGCTGGCTTTGACATACGCAAGACAGTGACTGAAAAGTCTAAACATGCATCTGAAACGCTATAAAATCAATAGTACATGTTGAGGTTGTCGAACACTCTTCATATAATGTGTTTCATGCCATCAGCCACTGGCATTATGGTAATGGCTCGTAACTGCTGCAATAGGATTTACAATACGGTGTATGATTAAAATAGGGGATTGTTCTAAGGAACTGGTGTGTATTTTTAAATTTATTGGACACAGTTGGAAACATAGCTGAAAGCAAGGCTGCCTTCATGTAACATACTGCCAGAACTAACTGCTTTGATTTCTTAAGACTAGATGATGATTGTTTGATCATTTTATTAAAAAAAAAAAAAAAAAGTCTAGGTGTCAAAGAGTTTCCTTATGTCTAAACAAGTGTTATTAACTTCAATTATGGCTGCCAGGTGGAGAACTGTGCAGTTCTTTTACCATGTTTCAAAATATTTCACTTAGACATTTTGGAAAAACATACATCCCTATTCATAACCCCTGTTACTGTTCTGATTTATAGGTTCTGCTCCACTGTAAATCATTCAAAATGAAAAAATTAAATTTTATGGCATCAAACTTATGTGGCATCGTGCCTGAGCAAAGGGCAGAAGGAATGTGATTCTTATACTGCCAATTACTATTGAACTTGATTTTTTCTTTTTTAACAGATGGCTGAGATACACATATAGAGAAAGGTAAAGTATATTTATTCTTTATTTGGACTTTGAATTAAAAAATAAAACACTCTTCAATCATTTTTGCCAGTTATTTATAAAACTTTGACTACTAAGTGGTGTATTTTTTTTTAATATACAAATATTTGCATCTGAAACAAATTTTTGGTTTCAGGCCATGCACCTTAATTGCTACTGATGGTTAAATGTATCATTCATTTAATCTGACTGGCTCTTGGAGAAAGAAGTGTCACAGTGTTGGAAGTGGCATGGGGAAAAGGGTGAAATCTTATCATTTTTAACTGAAGAGAGAATCTTTTAATATATTAAAATCATGGCCTGTGTTCTCTAGCAATGAAGAGATTTTGGATGAGGCAATATGACATTACATTTTAAAAAAATCTATATTCTTTGCTTTACACATTCCCTAGTACAATTTATCAATGACAGCAAACATCACTGACCTGGCATGACTCCTGTCTATGAAGTGGGTGTTTTTTTGGCAGAAGAAATTTCTGATACAGTTTCTGAGGGTTTGCTGGAAGGTCTGGTGGCATTATAAGCTTAGATTTAACTTTAACCCATGCAACAATGCAGAAGCTGATTTTAAACTCTAATTGAGGTAACTAGTAAAGTCATTCTATGAGCATGCAGCTCAGTACTTGCCAAAGAAATGTGGAAATAGGTACCTGGTTATATCTCAGGTGTCTCTCCTGCCACAAACTCTCTTGTTTTAATGAGATTCTCTTTGCTTTAGATGGAAAATCTGTTCATCACCTGATCCTGCACTTCTCAGTCCAGCCAAATCTCCCAAATGTATGGCTACATCCCTAGGACCTTACACGCACACGAAAATATGTCGGCGCCTTTGAGAGGGGCTGTCTACATTTTTATCACCTGATGGGCACAGTTTTGTTCATGTAAGTGATGACCAGGGCCCTTGAGCACTTCCTTACTGTTACAAAGTGGTTAATAATTAGTATTTTAAGGAAACTTTGAGACACACCCAATAGCAGTTCTTCTCGACTGGTATAAGGTGTGAAAGGCAACCGCTAGTGACAGCACCAAGCCCTCCATGCACCAGTCATCAAACTCTACCCTTTCCATATGCCTATGTGCGCTTTTTCAACTCTGGGGAATATTTTGGCTTTAATTAAAAAAATATATACTAAGTACTGTACTAAAAAGGTAGCAAAATTCATTGGCAGAAAGGAAGAATGGCCAAGTCTTTTTTTAATTTGCCTCTATTAATATGGTCAAATTAACGGTGTCTGATTTTTTAGTTATGTTCAAGTTATAAGACTCTGATTTTCTGGTCATGTGCAATTGTATATATCGCTTATGTCAGGTTAATAGAGAAATTTGCAGCTTTTCCTTTTATACCATGTATGATTTTATCTCATTTTGATTACATGTAGGTTTCTTTGAAATATCTGTTAAAACCTTATCTATAAAATGAAATGGATATTGAAATGCCTGATCTTCATGTTGTAGGTAACAAAAACAATATAAATGTTAACAACATTCCCTTTAAATACAGAATCAACTATATTAAGTACCTTGGGGTTAAGATTTTAACTTCCTTAGATTTATGGTAAGAATTAAAACATCCTTTCTTGTTACATTTATAAACATATAGCTCATTAGATGAAGGAAATTTTATTTATCATTAATAGGTCACATTAATGTGATAAAAATGTCTACAGTCTCAATAAATTTTATTCTTATTTTAAGCAGTTACCACATAAAGTGTTTATCCTTCAAAACTCTTAATAGCACTTTTATATCCTCCAATTGAAATAATACAGGACAAAGAACAAAAAGAAGCAAATTAATCCTTCCCTGGGAAACAGGAAGACTAGCACTGCAAGATATGAAGTTGTAGCACTGATTTGCTAAGCTTAAATATTTTCTTCTCTTTTTCCATGATTTAATTGTGGAAATGTCTGTGCTGAAGGATCTAGAACTCAAATGCAAAAATTACTTTCCAAGAAACAACTTTATGTAAGGGACCCAATACTTCCTTCTGCTCTGCATTGCTCTGTTAGTCAGAATTGGCACTTCTGGAAGCTGAAAGAGGTAAGACCCTCATTTATATTTGTAGATACTGATTATCATAACAACATAGAATGGAGGAAAGACAAAACTGGATGAGACTCAGTGACCACATAGCCTTGATTCTGAGTGTGACTGCTCAGAAAGTTTTTCCTCAAAGCTCTATCTTTCTGGAAACTTGGCCATAGTAAATTATTTTTACTGATTCAAGGTCTAGTTTTTTTTGGAGTAGATGCCAAGCTTCCTACTAGAAAAGTTGTCAAACCCTGTGTTGTCTAGGCAGCAATTCCCAAAGTCTAAATCCAGAACATTCACAAATTCAGAAAGAATTTGTTGGTGGTCTGCAGAGAGCAGACTGGCTGATCTGTGTGGGATTTATTTTTGGTTTATAGCTGCTGCTACATGTGTTCAGTTTATTCACTGAGAAGTGAAAATGTTCAGTGGATTTATAAAGTTATCTGGAAAGAAGGGGCCAGTGGTATGTAAGATAAGGACTAATATGACAATAACCAGACCTTGGTAAGAACTAAAACTGCTGTGGAAAACCAACACTGTTCAGAGTAGTGGGTGCAGCAAAGGGATAAAAATTACATGGCAGGAGACTCAGCTTCCAAGAATAGCATGGATGCAGGATGCATGAGGAGAAGGGGTGATGATGTTTGTGATCTATGTGGCTGAGTGAATTAGCGTGTGTATCTGTATGGGCGTGCGGGCACGCATGAGAGACAGAGAAAACAATAGGTGATTAAATGACTGTATGGCTAATTTTTTTTCAAAAAGTGAAAAAAATCCCAACCTTATTGCAATTGAAAACTCTGGGCATTCTTTACAATTAGAACTGGATTTCTATCAAAAACCATAAATCTGGTTAAACTGATCTATTTTCGTGGAGAAATGAAACTTCATTGAAATTTTATTTTGAAAAAATGCAGATGAAATGTTAGATCAGGGAGGTACCACTTCATCTTTTGTTTTGTTTAAAATGGCTTTTCTGACTTTGAAGGTTGTTCTACAATACACAATTCTGTATGAAAGCTATCAGAAAATGTAACTGCAGTCAAATTTGAAACAGGGCTTTTGGCTGGTTGAATTGACAGGATTTCATTGATAGGAATTTTTGAAGTTTGACTTTTCATTATGGTTGATGTTTTTTGGAAATATCAGAGTTTTTAATGTAATAGAAATTCAGATTTTTTCATTTATATTCCTGGTACTGTTTTGCTACTTCAGTAATGGCTGTATCAGCCACAGAATTATTGTTCATACACAAAGAAGTGATGGAATTCCCATCTACCCTTCCCATGTCCTGAGAGCAGAAAACGCTGTAATAAGATGTCTCCCACGCAACTGGAATAAGTGTATGGGTGAATGGAGACAAGGTGCAAGACTAATGTTTAGGTATGATTACATTCATTCATATATAGCTAGAGGAAACTGCATTTAAGTTTTACCTTGTCTCTAAGTCTACTACATCCTTGTTAAAGTGTGGAAAGGTTTTAGAATTTAGAAATTAGAAAAGTACAGTGCTATCTAAGTGGAGAGAGTTTAGCACAGAACCCAGCCCATCCAAGATAAAACAGGTCATTTTCATTTCTCTCATGATGTGCATGTTACACTGATCAAATCATAGTGTTAACTTTCATTATGTAGCTTGTTTGCTTCATAAATGGCTTAATTACTATTACACTTTCGCAGAATGGAGTGTGGAGAAAAATCTCTCTTGGACATGACTGTGATAATAAAGCATCTGATGGAAGATAAATTCTCCCTTCCTACAAAAGGTAAAGCAAGTGGGAGTTTATCACAAGCTTTTTTTTCCCTCTTAAGATGTTGTCTGAAGCATTTGTTTTCAAAAGAGGATAAGTGCACCTGGACTTCTAAATACTATGATGGCAATGTGCTTTTAAAAATTCTAAGGAAAATACAAGCAGTAACATATATATACACACCCACACCCCCCCCCACATATATCCATATATGAATATATGGCAAAATGAAGTCAAACTCAGGAATGAGTCTCGTTGAGAGTCTTTCATCAAAGCTGCCATTCTTGACTGTTAGCCCAGAAAAGGCTAGATGCCTGCTTAGTACTTGAAGTTTAACAGCTAAACAACTAACGCTGTAGAGTATCATTCCCATTAGCTTTTAGCAAGCTTGAGTAGGTTGTGATTCGGCTTGGTCTCTGTCGCATTCACACGGTTTTGCTATGGCTGTCCTAGCGAGGGGCAGTTCTGTGGGCAACTGACTGCATGCAAACCAACACCAGTGTCATTCTGTGTGTGGGGTGGAGTCCTTACATGGGGTGCAAACCAGGCACATGAGGGGTGCACAATGCTCGGGACTCCGGGGTGTTATGTAGGATCTCACTGTGCCCTGGGCTGGCTGAGAGGGCTTCCCCCTTCGCATGACAGCGGCCATGGAGGCAGAACAAATGTCTTCAGGCTAGATTCGGAGACAAATCATTTTCTTTATTGAGGAGCTTTGCTAAGCTGCTGCATGAATCTTGAACCAGAATCACGTCACACTCATTGGGATTCTATATCAGTGGATGTGAGGAGGAAAGTAGCGGGGATGAGAAGTACCAGAGAGCTTGGAGCAATTCCCTCCCGCATCCTTTGCTCTACTGCTGGATTTTGGACAGTATTATCTCTGTCTAAGCCTTCTCCGCAGCTGCTGTTGGGCAGCAACAAGAGAAGTCAGGCAATAGCAGCATGTATGCAGCGGTTCCAAGTGAGTGGGGACACGAGTTGATAAGTTAGATTTCATTTTGATGTCATGATTTTTTTTTTTTTTTTTTTTAGTTTTCTTTGAGAAGAAAGTGTGTAACATTGATCATAAGAATCTTTTAATCGCAATAGCAGGAAACCAGGTTTGGAATTAGGAACAAGAATAGGGTTTAATAGAAAAACCTTTCTCACAGGGGAAAATAAACATTTGGGAAAGGACTTGAAATATAGATGGATCAAAATTTTAAAGCAGTCCCTTAATAAAGATGGTAGAATTACCTGCACAAATACAGATGGATCAAAATTTTAGAGTGGTCCTTTAATAAACATGGTAGAATTACCTGCACAAAATGGTAACCATACTCCCAGTCTGCAGCCAGGAAAATGATTAGTTGTTATTGAGTTTGGAAGAATAAGAAACTTCGGCACTATAGCAGTGAAAAAATACATTTTAAATCACAGAAGAATACATGAAAAGCATTTTTTTTATCTAGGGAACTAGAAATAATACACCTGCAAGTATAATGAATGGCATAATATTGGCACTGCATGGGGCATTGAGCAATTTGTACCACAGTTATAGGTTCTTTCTTGCTATTAATTTGTGATAAAATAAACTTTTTTTTCCAAATCTCTGTTTTATTTCTGGCTCTCATTTATTGTTCACCAACTCTTTTCCTTTGTGTTTAGTCTTTGCCAGCTCTTTCTGTTTCTCTTAAGTTTTTTGTCCATTCTCTTAGTTGTTTCCCTGGCTATGCTCCATCTCCTTAGGTTACCTCCAAAAAAAAAAAANAAAAAAAAAAAAAAAAAAAAGGAAAAAAAGGACTGCCTCATGTCCTGAACTGCAAAAGCAGTCAAATGTGTATCAGAATGTGGCTTGCTTCACTGATGGATTTCCTTTAAAAACAAACTAAGTATTATGCATACAGTGCGCATGTATATCCTTCTCTGATGGTACTGCTGTAAATCAGATTATGTGAAAAATGGTGCCAGCAGTCACCCAAACTGAGTCTGCTCTTGCTAACAGAATCACAGGAATAACCCTGGAATCAAGCTGGCAAAATGAGTCCCAGCTCAGGTACAATGTGGTGTGAGTTGTTAATGAATTGCTGGCCCAAGGCTAACAATTGTCAGTGAAAATTTAAAAGCAATGTCTACACTAGGCAGATGCAAATGTGGGATAACACATAGTTCCAGTGTCTAGACCTTTTCTGAGCCTTTAAAGGAAGGAGGTTTAACACTGAGTTGCTTCTTTTCCAGGTGACTGTGTCAAACATTGGACACAGGAAGGGAGATCAAGCACATTGGTTTTAAAATATTTAAAAAACAAAACAAGACAAGACAAGCTGTTTTGCTTTACTAAGCATCGCAAAAATAAAAAGAAATCCTACATGTTTACTTTTTAATAATTCATTGTTACTAATATTCTTCAATTTGGAAGCCAGGCCAAGAAAAAACACTCTGTAGGTCTTAAACCCTCAAGTATGAGATTTACTCATTAGAGTCCCCATGCAGTTGACAGCTACATTTGATGGCTCTGCACACTGAAAGTGCACTGAGCCATCGTGCAGCCTCGAGCTGGTGAGACCGCAGAATTCTTCCATTTTCTGAAACCCGAGGCTATACCATCAGTAAGTATGCTGTCAACAAAGCAGTGACTCCTAGGCAATTGGTTCGTAGGTACATACCCCATGAGGATAGCCTTAAGTATTTGCTATCTAGAGCATATGATATTGCCGAGTCAAAACACACTTGAGTTTCTAGGTCTGTGGTTGCACGGGATAGTTATTTTAGTCAATAGATAAGAAAATATCATTTTCAGAATGAGAGTCCTACTGTAATAGTCTGGTAAATCCCAGTGTTATGATACAAAAGAAAAACAATGTTCTTGTTATTTCTGGAGGTTTAAGGAGATTACCATACCCTGGGATACAATGGTACTTTTCAGCTATTAATGTTTCTAAAACTTATTAAAAATAGTGTTTAAATCTGAGAAAGATTACATTGTATTCTGCACGCATTAAACGATGTTCTGAGAGTAAATTCAAGGATACAAGTTATTTAATTCTTAATTAAAAAGAAAAACGTAAAAAAACTAGGTTCAGAGCTGTATAATATTTACTTGAGTAAATCAAGTTAACAAGAATGAAATGCCGAACAGAAAATAAAAAACATTCATCTCTGTTTTATGACATAAAACACGAAGTTCAGGCAGCTGCAGATTAGCAGGAGGAACGGTAGACAGAAAAGTTAAATATCTAAAGAATTATATTTATGCCACCATCAGAGATTAAATTAAAAATTAGAAGCAGATTCCTTAAGGGGAAAACAGAGAAACAAGAGCTGGCATAAAACCAAAATCGTAGGGCTATCTACATGGGCTGCATTCTCAGTTGCACTGGTCTGCACAAGCATATGAAGTTCCAGTGTGTCATGTGGAGGATATGGAGAGGAAAATTAGCAAGTCATTAAGGAAATGACTGGTGAGCAGTTCATGATATACTGCCAACATCAGCTTATTTGCATTGCTAAAGGCTGAAACAGGATGCTACCTGCAGCCTACATAGAGGGAAAGGGATCTGACTAATTATTAATCCATTTATACCTGTAGGCTACAGTGTTGCTCTGACTATCATTGTTAGTGGAAAACAGATAAATAAAGGAGGTAAAACTTATATATGACAGCAAATTACAATCAAAGGTAAATTACATTTATGATCCATTAAAATACGAGATTAGAAATAACTGTAGTTATTGCTCACAAAGTAGCCTTAGCAGGAGACTGAGAAATCGGTCTCCAGAAGGCTCACCCTAACTCCCTTTTTTGGGCATAGCTGTTTTGTGGTGGTCTCCTTGCTTTCCTTTTGAGATCAAAGCAAAACTGCTGCAAGGTTGTCTCCATCAGATAATCATACATGGAGCACTATGCATTAGCATACAGAAAGGATTTTGTAGGCAACATGTAAAGGCAGGTGACTGAACTGGAAACAGTGAAGATACCTTTGATTACTTTTAAAAATCTGGATGCTTATCTTCTGTAATAGCAGAGTGCAGAGCTTGACCACTCTATTTTATATGTTACTGCAAGGTATCTAGAGCGACTGTAAGGTTTGAATAAGTGGTGTTTTCTTCAGCTGCTGGTGTATGGTTTAAAACTTTACTCCTGAACTCATCCTAGCACATTTTTATGCAGCTTAACTCCCTGACTGACTTTTAAAACAAAAAGGTGACCACTGCAGAGTCTGGTGCTGGCAGAGAAGGTGTGTGAGAGGAGCGCAACATTTATCAGTTGCCCCTCTTCTGCAGACAGTTTATGTGTTCCTCCTCCACCTGGGATATAGTTATAGTTATTCCTCACATCAGGATATCTGCAACCTTTTGCTCAGTAAATATACTCATGAGGGTATCTGTGCTGATCAATAGTTAGTAAAGCACTTTGAAATGTTTTGGTCTGAAAGACACTATATAAATAAATGCAGCATACCATTCCTCATATATCTCACAATATTTGTTCTAGGATTTGATTTGTGAAAGGTACAATGGTTGTATTCTTCAGCTTGTAGCACCAGTATCTGGACATGGATGAAGATTTACAGGAACTACTATGTACTTAGGAAAAAATCTATTTAATAGAACCTTTGCTCACATCAGGAAGGGATGAATTTTCCCACTTGCCTTTATGCCTATTACTTGTAATGGTGGCATCTTTATTTAATTTTTGGTTCATGACTCTTCCACTTTTTAAACAGAGACAGTGAGTGGGCTATTTCCAGGATCTAGGCCACTCCGAATTCTACAGAAATGTTTCCTTGGTTAAAAGATACCTGATACCCAAGTGGCCTTTTGATCCCTTATTTCAGCTTGCTACAGGCCATTCTCTGCAGAATCGTTTTGCGATATCTGTCACCGGTCCCTGCAGGGCTGTAAGGTTCTTATGATTGTTGCACTGTGGCAGCTGCTTTTCTTGCAGCAGTCAACCTGGCTATAGCATTTCTTTCCCTGGAGTCAGCGTACTTCCGCACCCATATAGCTGTTTCCCTTGTGTCCTATTGAGCCTTTTCTATTAACTGTGTCTTAGAATTTTAATGTTCAAGCCTGTTTCCTGATTTAGGTAAGTCTCAGTTAAGCAATTATATCATATTTCACCTTACACGTGCATGGTGCAATTTCAGGTCTTTGTTTTGCATTGCCTTTAGGTCCGCTTAAACTTCTCTTATACGAGATACGATGGCTCCTCTCCTCTTACTGGAAATGTTTCCTGACTAGTTTTGTTAGCAGTGTCTTCGTCATTTGAGCTCTTCTGGCCCATGGAGAGGGCGGAGGGATCCTATCAATAAACGTCCCTATAAGATGCTGTACTTACTGGCCAAAGAGAACCATAAAAAGCACTTGAATGTTTTAATCCAGCCAGATGTCTCTCTGAGTTAGCAGCATGCACAGTCAAAAGGGTTACTTGCTAGCATGTAGCCCATATTTAAGAGTAAAAAAAAAAAAAAAAAAAAGCCT
>VWYH01004160.1:211670-229192 GCA_013399365.1 Pampusana beccarii | reverse complement strand
TACTTACTAACATGTAGCCCATATTTAAGAGAAAAAAAAAAAAAAAAAAAGAAGCCTACAGGAAACCAGTCCAAATTACTTACATGAGGTTCTACTTTTAGGCCACCAAGGAAACAGGAGTTTTTCAGCTCTGGGGTTCATGGGCACAAATATTATTCCCACAGGGCTGATATTACAAAAAGTGCACATGTGTGGTCACACCTGCTGCCACATTGCTCTGTAGTCCTTAGGAGGAATGACCGCATGGCACCAGGCTATTTGAATTTTGCGCCCGCCTTTACCACATGGTTTCTGCATGACTGGTGGCCTCCGGAGAATGTGTCTCTGTGGCTAAGGGAAAAAAAGTGTACTTCCAAAGAAAACATAAATATAATTATGCCCTGAGTTGGTATGAATAGCCTGAGAAAGGCATGCGGAGCCTTCTGCCTTTGCAAGAATCTTCCATATATTTGGGGGATTTCCCCTATTGTTATGTTCACAGGACAACACAGATATAAGTTCCAGATTTATTTTTTCATTAATTCCACTAAAAAAATTCACCGGGGAGGAACACTGGGTGTTTTCTCCTTTCCCTGAGAAAACGGTGCTGGGATGCTAACCAGAGCTGTGATGGCTCTGCTAGCTCCCTGTGTCATCCCTGCTGTGCTGCTCTGGCCCGGGAGGTGGGCAAAACTCCAGGCAGTTTCCCTCCAAGAATGACTGACATTCGTGACAGTGGGATCTTCTTTCACACGTTATGATAATTATCAAGGGAAAAAACAAAACTGCACCAAAATAATCCTCAGATTCCTCTGCTGCCTCTTCCTCTGAATTTCTGAAGTTACACAAGAACAGTTCAGCTCCTTTGGCCAAAGCTTTTCTGCTTGGTGAGCATCCTTGGCTGATCAGATTGTGACACTTTGAAGCAGCCTGGTCTTATTTTCAAAAACTGCATAAGGTTCATGACAGTCCTTTAGAATATCTAATATTATGTATTTTAATTTTCTGGGATCGCTGTGTATGGGTAAACTTTCATTTTCTTATGCTTATCAGTTGTAATTAGATGTTGGCAGGCACTTGCTTTACCAACATGGTTAGACTCATATATCTTTTTTTGTCAAATGTACAGTGTGACTGTGGAAACTGTAAATGCAGCTCATTGTGCTCTATTAGAGAGAGAATTCCACAACTAAGAATTTTTGCACTTTCCTAGTGAAGAAATCTGTAGGTGTTGAAATTCTACAGAGAAAATCCAGTTACACAATCATTATTAAAGTGCCTAACAGTATCAATCTCTCTTTTAATTGCTGTTATTCAAGGTAGTTTTCAAACTACCTCTCCATGTCAAACTATTTTCCAGAGATATTGACAAATGGAAGTAATATTATTTAAGGTCACAACTTCTGTCAAAATTAATTCCATATGTCATTAGCTCAGGATTAATTTATGTCAAGGGAAGGGCCTGATCCTGCAAGTTTTATGTACCGAGTTTAGACTCCTTTTAGATAGGATTTTTTGGTGACTGACAGACATGATGGTTGGAACTTAAGGAGTTAATAATACACAATCTCAAAATGAACATTATGATCAGTAAGGGTTAAAGAATCTTTTCTCGTTTCTGACCTAATGTTTTACTTCAGCCTATAGAAGGCATAGGTAACACTCAAAATAAATCACATTAACAGGTTCCCCAAAAGCGGTCAAATTACACGATTACTTAAGAAAACCCCTGGGTACATATGAGCACATTATGCACTGTATCAATGCAAAAAGACAGCAAGCAAGACTAAAAAAGCTATACTTTTTATTTTGCCAATGAATATGTTGCACTTTGCAATGTTTAAGTGGGCTTATACAACATAAACATTTGGGACATTTAACATATCAAGCTCAAATAAAAATGACACGCAGATCGTTCACTTCTGAAGCTGCCTTGTGTTCAGTTATTGGAACACTCCATCCCTGTGGTTTCCGAAATATTATAAGTATATATTCCAGATTAAACTTTCTATTTTCCTCAAGGTAGTGTTGCTTTTCAGCCCTCAATGGCTTGGTTTTTGCCTAAAGAATCAGGTCCTATCAGCAAAATCAAAGGCGATTACACAGCTCAGTAGTCATTTAAGATTTCTGTGGCTCAATTAAGCATGTATAGCATGCCACAGCCACTGAGACTCTGTTTATTCAGTGAAAGTGCTCTGTAATTTATTTAAAATAATCCATCTTTAACAAATAAAGAGGCTATTGACTGGCCATCGCTGCAGGCATCCATTTAAATGCTGCCTTCTTGATGGTCTGTTTTGCTGGTTTAAGTTAAATACCTGACAAAAGTGATTCAGTTTTTTGGAAATAAGATTTGTATGCATTATGTTTGTTTTCTTTTACACCAGTAATCAGTTAGAACTTCTTTTTAACAGAGTGACCATTAAAAATGATTAATGCTATTCACTCTGATAATAGATTGTGACTGCCAGCTCTGTGTGTGTGTGTTTAAAAGTGGTCAGGAATTGTGCCTTTATGATACTTTGCTAATCATGTTAGACCTATTACTGTATACATACATTGAAAATTAGATTAGATGACTAAGGCCTGTGACAAAAACTCTTCTATTTTCCAGTGTGCAGCTTGCTTTCTTTTCTTTTCCTGCTTGATTATTTCAGAAATGAGTCATTCCTTTAAGCAACACCAGAAAGCTGCCACAGTACTAGTGGATCTTCTCTGAGCATCAAAAGATTGCAGTATAAGTTCCTGGTAAGTGCTGTTACTTGTTGCACTGGAACATGACCAACGCAGAAGAAGCTTTTTCTCTGTAATGAGAAACAGCCATTAAAAACCATCTTGGGAATAGGGCAAAGTACAGTGCTAAATTTCCAGTGGAAAGGCAATAGAGAAGGCTGTTGGTTAAAGGACTGCTTCTTAGGATTAAGGATAAATAAAACTCTGGTAGCCACAATGGCACCTCCTGTCTAGCAGCCACACAGTATAGCTGTGTCTTGTCCTCTTTTCAGACTTAAAAAAGAAAAACAGCCCACCAAGAACAACATCAACCTTAGAGGAGGTGAAACTAAGCTGTTTGTGTTATTGAATAATGGCTTTTTAATGGTGGTTAAACAGAATCGTGGACAGCACTCAATATTTCTTTATGTAAGCATCTAAAGAGAATATGTGACATGTTCACAGAAGAATTTCAAAGTCAGAGCAACACATGTGCTTTGTTGCAGTAAGCTTATTCTCACGCTATTCATCCTTTTCTGCTTTTCTTACAGAAGACTTACTAATAGTTCATTTGTACCTGCTTAGATGAGAATAATTTTTCAATGCATGTTGTTTGAAGAATGGCTAATTCTATTTTAAATATGAAGATTTATTCCAGAGCCCTGGAGACTGTAACACATTTATAGTCATTTAGGTTGTCATGTTTTCACATGGAGGTCTGTGGTAGCTATAGAGAAGAATGCAGCAAGCTTCATTCCTCATTTTAGTTATATAGGACAATCTAGTTAGTATCTGCACTTCTAGAAATAAGACAAAGAAATAAAGGTTTTGTCTAGCATGAGACATTAATGCACATGTTAATCTACCCTTAATTTTAATAGTTGATCACAGACATAGGACTGGAGTAATGGAAGAGTAATGAAAACTACCTTACAGCTTTGGAGATGGCCTAGGTCAAACTTGAAAATACTTTTATAAGAAGTTTTAATTTATCTTTACTTCAATGTTTTGTTATTTCTTTTAAAATGGTTTGCCAGTCCTGAAACTCAGGCACTATCTTGTGTTCAACATGCAGTTGAGGAAATGATCGTATTTTAAGACCTTAGATCAACCAGCATGGCAACACCACAAGCCAAAGCGCTAGCTCCTCAGTTAGGACTCATGATTGTACTGAAGATTATGACTAAGTTGTAGCTGTACAGATAAAACTGAGGTAGCAGGATCTTGTTGTCACTATGGTTAGATGGCAGAGAAAACAATCACATATTCTAAGTTGAAGTGTTTTGTGATAATATTTTTCCTTCCACATTTGGGAAATTTCGCTTTTCTGTTATAATCGCTGGACGACAATATTGAGTTAGGCTCTAACTCATCACTAAGAGGTTTTGGTAATTTTAAGGCAACTGCAATGCATTGCAACTCCTATGGCCTTATGCTAGAGTCCAGGATCCTGCACTGAACATCAACTCCCTGTTCAACTCTCAGACAACTCTCTCTACAACTACTCAAAGGAGATGGTAGCGAGAAGGATGTCGGTCTCTTTTCCAAAGTAGCAAGTGATAGGATGAGAAGATATGCCCTCAAGTTGTGCCAGGAGAGGTTTAGAATGGATATTAGGAAAAATTTCTTCACTGAAAAGGTTATCAAGTACTGGAACAGGCTGCCCAGGGAACTGGTTGAGCCACCATCCCTGGAGGTATTTAAAAGACATGTAGATGTGGTGCTTGGGGACATAGTTTTATGGTAGACTTGATGATATTAAGGGTCTTTTCCAAGCTAAATGATTCTATGATTCTATGAAACACTTGAGAATTAAATCTCTGTCTCATCAGTGGACACAGAGGATATGTAACAAGAAACACGGAAAGAAATTGAAATCCTGTCTTGCTGTAACATGAAAGCATCTTGCTCAGGGCTACAAGTAAGTATCTAGTCCTCTTTTTAGTATCTCATTAAAAGTAATAATAATAAAAAAGCAGAAGCAGCCTTCTTTCTTTTGAAGTACAAATGTGGATGGTACTGGCTGCTAGGGCATTTGCTTAGAAAAATGTTGGTTTGTGCCCAGTGTTTTCCTCTGCCTTGGAGGCTGCCAACCCAAATTTCCTATACCACCCAGGAAGGTCTCCTGGTCAAGAAGTGTATGTGAATGGGATCTGAGTCCTGGTCAAGCTGAGGCAGGAAACAGCCATACAGCTCTTCAGTTTGCAGAGTGTCTAAGTCAGACCTCCACTCACCTTGGGAGCTTCCAGGTCACACAGAGGTGCAAGTGGAATAGCTAGGAGCCTCCAGGATTAGAAGAAAGCTGAGCCTCTTCAGCTGCAATTTAGGATTAAGACACTGGATTCCTGTTTTGTGTAAACCTCTCTTTGATCACAAAGGCCAGTGGCATGGAATTGTTTCCTCTAGGGTTTAGCACAAGGAGAAACTGAGGTACCAGATATCGCATTAATTGCCTAAGGTCACATGAGGCAAAGGTGGAAACATGGCGTAAAAAAGTGACCTAACTCCAAACCTCATGTCCAATGTGTTGCTGTCCTGAATGGGATCTTTGTTTGAGTGATGAAATGTAGCACCCCAAGAAAAGGTAAGAAGACGTTAAGAACACACATTTCCTTTGCACTTATAATTCAGAATGTTGCTTTTCATTCATAGTGGTGCAAATATATTACCTTGGTGAGAAACCAGGGAGAACAGGGACTATACAGCAGGAACAAGCCTGTGGGTATGCATGGGGCAGAGAAACAGAAATTATGCTGTATGAGGCATTGGAGGACTTCCAAGTATTTTTATTCATTATTACTATTTTTATGTGAAAGGGAACAGCCTTCCAGGCCTGGCTGGTTTGCCTCAGGTAGGGATTTTGACAAGTTCAAGTCCAAATCTGTGTTCGAGTGTATGTGTGTGCATATGTGTGCAGGGTGCTTGCATGAGGTCCAGAATGTACAGCTTTTTATCTGCTACTACTCTCATTTACCTGTTCCACCCTACTCTGTCGGTGCAAGGAGCCTTTTATTTAGTCATATGACCTTCAACTTCAAAACTACTGCTTTTGAAAGGCAATTCATTGGATATGCCTTTTTTTATTGAAACACATGTAAAAATACCAAACTAAGTGATTTAAGGACATTTTAAAACTGAGTTTTTTATATGAAAATATGAAACTTTTTTATTATATCAGCTAGGGTAAAAGAACTGATTTTTAAAAAAATTGTTAGCATTTCATTTGGGTTTATGATACTTAGAAAACTGCAAGAATAAATGTTTCTGTGACACATTAAATGAATTTAATTTAACAGAAAATATTATTGAGAGACGTTTTTAGAAATCTGTCCAAGCTGTGGTTTGGTAGCCATTTTGTGTAGGCACATTAATTACTGAGATCTTTTAGAAAAAAATTATTTGATCCTGTACGTAAATTAATGGAATGTTTTAATTCGCTGGATGTTACTTATTTATTGATTTGTTTATTCCTGGTAGCTAACCATAGTAATACATCATTTATCTTGTTTTGCAGAAGAGCATGAAATGCTTTTATTAGAAAAGGTAGATTTTATGTTTTCGGTGGCTTCTCATAAATGAGCGAGAGAAAGGAATTTCCCTTCGTTAGTCATGTTCTAGAAGCAAGAAACGACTGGAGGAGGTTTTGCCCAACCATACAGACTTGGCCTTGACTTTGAGCTTTAGTTTACTGCTGTTTTCATGTTAATGTCAAGTAGGTTTTAATCAACACATACTCTAGCCACTGTATTTAAAACTGTATTTTAAAACAATACTCACCCATAAGGAAACTGCCAGCTCAGGAGCTGTGTAGCACTTAGGTACCCGGTCTGACTCTGAAATAAAATATCTGCAACTTTTGGTGAAATAAGCTCACAATAACTCAGTACAGATTTCACAGTTACTTTTTTTTTTGGTGATGAGAAGGGAATGAACATTGTATAATTCCAGAAAGTGTGATCCAAACGAAACGACAGGTTGGGGTGCTTTGGATGAAGGACTCTTCAGATCTGCCCCAGATGGGAGAAGTGGGTGGAGGATGCAACTGACCGCAGGGTGAGTAGAGAGCTCTGCTTTGGGCATGGTTTATAGTGTGAAAATCCTGGTTTGGACCCTGGTCTTAGCAAGTACTGGTTGCTCCAGTCAGGTTTCACATGTGGCAAGCAATGACACTGTGGTCTCTCACTGTGAGTAAGGCACAGTGCTGAGCACCTGGGGCTGGTAAAGACAAATTCCTCCACCTTCCAGCTGCCTTCCAGCCAGTGTTGTGTGGTACTGTGTGAGAACCAATAGGAATGCACTGCAGGAATTTATTTCAGTAATTTAAAAAATTACAACTGAATTGCTACAATGATTTGGGAGTTCTTGTGTGGGCTCTTTATGCAAAACATAGCAATATAAGCAGTGTAGAAGTCATCTTCCTATAACAGCGTCTAAAGCACTTTTCTCTGTGGCAGCCCACAAATAAAGACTAGATTTAATAGGAAAAAAATACATCTAATTTTATATATATATATATATTTTTTTTTTTTCTTTTTCACCCTCCATTGCAGAAACCCAGTGGAGATCCCTGGAATTTAGCCTTACCAATTAATTTGCTGGTGCTTCTACAGAGTTTCTAACTGAGGTGCCTGGAGCGCAATACCCAGATGGAGCCTTTCATGTACACAGGGCAAAGGAATATAGAGTGTGATGGGTAGTAGGGCAATTTCTACTGTCTTAATTTTTTTCCCAGTATTTGCAAACCAGACATGCTTTAAAAATATTTAGGGAAGGGCTGATTTGTGAAGCAAATAGCTCAAGGTCTAGTGGTTTGATTAGCCACATATTTCTTCTGAAAACAAAGCATATTACAAGTAAAGGGAGCCTGGAATAAATTATCTTAACTCCATCAGTAACTTCAGTGGAAGATCTGTCCCACTGCATATTTCCACATCTTCTGGGGAGTCATTTATGGGTGTGGAAGCTTAAGACAGTGTTGCAAAATTGTACATGCCTAATTACCCAACAGTTGTTTTACTTTTAACAGGAAAGTAAATTACAAGAAGTTCTTGAGTTTTTCAAATGTAAATATTGTCATTATGAGAAAGGCAGGACATACAGCATTTGTGCTTGCTCATCACAGCTAAATAAGCAAGGGTTAAAGTAACACGAAAAGCATAGTGAGAAAAAAGGTAGTTAAATCTGATTTTAACCAAGACTATCACCAATGATTTGCTTAGGGCTTCTCGTAGAGGGTGTTTTTGGAAGGGCAATTTCTTTCTGTCCCTCAAACCCCTATTACCAGCCATCTGTTGATAATTATTGTTCAGTCTCTGTTGAGAACTTGTGATATTTAATATTTCCTCACCACTTGAACAAATAAGCGATAATAACTCCAAGGTACTTGACCACAGGTGTAGAAAGGCATATAGTATGAAAGAGTCAGTGTACACCTTGGATTTTGAAAAAAACTCAGTTTTCTGTTTGTGATAAAGATAAATCTGAGTTTTTGAGGACTTGTAAAATACATGATTTGCACAATGTCTCTGGAATTTTTTTTTTTAATGACATTCGTCAGAAAGCTTAAAAATTATCCATTCTTGTTTGTGTTTCTTGTTATTTTTAGTTTATGTTATCCTTTCTCGTAGAAAATGTTAATTAATTATTGGCATTAATAATATGTACTAATAAGCCACACTTTTGATCTTGGAGCTTTGTAAATAACTGCTATCCAAACTTCTTGACATCCATGACATGATAACTTCTAAGCTTATTTTAAAGATTGCCTGACAGCAATATGTTTGTGTTTAAGCTTTCACAGTTTGGCAGTTCATTGCCCCTGGAATTACATCCCCTGTTAATGACATTGCTTAGCATTTTCCAAGACCCAAATCAAAGATTTGGGTTGTTTGTCCGTCCATCAGAACCCTTCTGGTCTCAGCGCTTTGAAAAGCTGTTCCCTGTCAAAGTGCCACAGGCAGAGTGTACTGAGCTGACAGTAAGAAAAAGCGGTTGTTGCTTTTGAATATGTGGCTTTGGATGGCTTGACTAAAATCTCAGCAGACCTTATTCATTAGAATACATATTTTATGGGTTTTTTTTGCATATCAGTTTTTCTTTTCTTCAGAGGATTCAGTAGGTACAAGCCCGAGTGCTCTCACCTCAAAACCACTGAAGTTCACAGAAGTATTGGCTGCAGCTGCCTCTACCTCTAAGATGTTTTCCCGAGCAGCTGCTCTGGAGCCTTTCCCTGCTCACCCTTACTTCTGCCGCCTGCACACAGGCTGATCTCCCTGACCCCGTGTACAAATGGCAGAGTGGAAAAAAAAAAAAAAAATCACAGGAATGCTGATTTTTAATCCTAAATTGAGTATGCATTTCATATAGTTGCCAGGTGCTAGTACTAAACCCCCTCTCCCCAATAAACCTTTAAATTTTATGGGTGTTTCATTATCAAATTGAAAATAAAACCACTGAACAGGAAATAATAATTCTTAAAGGTTCATGCAAAATCAATTATACTATCCCTTGATAATGAAAAAGGAACCACAGGTCCCTGAAACAGGGTGAATTTCTTAACAGATACAAAAAGTACAGTACTTCTTTTAAAGAAACTTATTAGCTGATATGGTTCTTGAAAGTGGTTTGCATCACTGAGCATTAACTTTCCATTTATAATTCTTTTTATTATTGCTTTAAGCAGATGAACAAACACCAAAGAGCCAACAAAATCCCAAAGCTACCTGTTGGTCATAGATTGCCTAATTTTTTGTACATTTGTTTTCTTTGATTCTTCAAGAGGAGCATAGATGAAAGTTTCCTGGACACTATGAAAAATATCACAATAAACGAATAGGAACAATAGGGTGATGATTAGAACAGGAAAGAGTGGTTTCAGTCCATGCTACCTTTTCTTTTTGCTGTTGGAATGTAACAAATATTAACTGCTACTGCTCTGCTGTACTTCATTACATAAATATTTGTGTAAATTCACACTGTGAATATATGAAGTGCTTTGATGGGCAAAGAGGAGAGTTTCCCCATGTGCTGGTTTCTTCTTTATATGAAGCAAAAGCACTATATGCGCTGACTGAACTTTCACACTCATGCTGTCCAGCTTGAGTTCTCAGTTCTCTTTTTTCTGCCTCCATAACTGGTTTACTTACCAAAAACAGCTCTGCTGCCATACAGCAATTCCCAAGTAAGTCCTCCAAACCAACACTATGGAACTTCAGCAATTTTTTTTTTCAAATGAGCTAGTGTCTGGAGGCCTTTCTATGCCCCATCTCCTTTATAAGATTAATTAATACACCATGCAAAATGCCAAGAAACTGTACAGGTTCCCACCTGTGGCATCTGTAAGCCCTCAAAGAAGAGAGCGTTTGGATCTGGCAAATTTTTAATACTCCATTATGCTCTGCTTCTAGCAATAAGTGTTATTCTTTTTTCCTGCCATCAGTTTCGCAAATGTGGTAGTGGCAATATGCATGCAGAAATCAACAGGGAATTTTGTATTGAATAAAGCTTTTTATTACAGTGCTACATATGCTGAATCTGTCCTTCTGCCCCAACAATAATGTTAGTATATCTTAGGTATCAATTCAATAAGCAAAGCCTTCCCTCTGTTGTATAAACATTGTTGTAGCCATGGTAGTTAAGGAGGTTAGAGAAGCATGGCACATGGAAAGAGGAAATATTGGCATAATAAAAAATGTCATTTTCCCTGCAAGTTTTGCCTTTTTAATTGAGGATCATTATCTGCCTAAATAAAATTATGAGCAAATGACTCTAAGATGGCGTACAAGTCTCTAAAATTTCCAGATAAGAAGGGCAATTTTAACATTCTTTCTAAGTATTTTGACATTTTAGTGAGAAGGAAAGTTTAAAAAACCTGAATGACTCAAGAATCAATGTAGTATGGAGCGTAATCAAAGAGCAGGGCGGCCTCAGAGGCATCCATCAACAGAAACAACCAACTATCACCACTACATTCGTTTCAGGAGCCAACCCACAAGTCTAGGTGTTACTGCTGGAAAATATATAATGCGGCTTCACATCAGGATCCTAGAGCTGCCAAGCATATCTCCAGAGTAACTTTAACAGTGATTACACTTGATGAAGGAGGTAAAGGAAGTATAATCATGTGCCAGCAGCACTAGGAGAATAAGGCCAATATTGAAGTTAAAGTATGTTTATGTGAATTCTTGTTCCGCCATTAAACAGCAGTTTTTCATAGGATGAGCTTTGCCTACAAAAGTCTCAGGTGTTTCCGCCTAGTGCTGGTCTCTTTTTGTAAATATATAGACTTTTAATTACAACAAGTAGGCTAGCTAACAAGGAAATATTTGAAAATACTGAAGACAGTAAATCTCATATTCATGAATTGCCTCTATGATACCATTCTAGCCTCTGAAATTCCCAAATGAGAAGGTCTATTTTAACATGCATAAGTAGTTTCACATTTTTGTTGGAATGAGAAGTCAAACCAGTGACAAAGTAAGCGCTTAGCTGGGAATGGAGGAGTAGTGTTGTAGACTGCAGTCCTAGAGATCGTGGTATTGTAACAGTCAATATTGACTGAAGAAATGTACTTAATTCCTGTATTTTATTTAAGTTATCTAGCGCTTGAAGTGAACACGCAGTCCACTGCAGTCACAGCCAGCAAGCAGATGTCTAGCCCAGAAGAGTCTACAAAACAGTTCCATATGTTCTTACTCTTCAGAATTTGTGTTAAAAGAACAAGCTGGAGCTTGTTAAAGGATTTCTGTCCACTTTTACCTTTCTATGACAATATATGAAATCCATACCTCTACGGGCAGCCAAATCAAAACGTGTTCTCTTATTTAGGCCTACTTTGATGGTTAAGTAGCCTTCCTGCTCGTGTCCTATGGAGAGATGCCTCTCTATCTGTAGACTGTGTGTTAAGCACGGGAACTTCTTTTTTACCTGTTCTGAGTTGGCATTGAAAGCCTCCTTAGCAGGAATGTAGCCCTGAACTGGGAGAAAAATACTGTCCTGGAAAGAAAATGATGGGGAAGCCTTCTGAGAAATAAAGCTGTGTTACATCTAGTGCTGGCTGCATAAACCCATCTAAATCTGGATTAGTGACCCTGTCTTGCAAGCAGGGTTTCTCAGGGGGAAACCGATCGCAGCTAAATATTGCAGCCAAAGTATTAAGCTTTATTCATGTCTGAATTTAACTGTGGATGGAGATGTAATTTATTATATTTTATTTTTTTTTTAAAGAAAATAATTTTACTTTGTGGTAGGGACGATCTTTTTCTTCTTTCCTGGAACAAACCCTCTCACAATGGAGTGTTGAATCATGACATAGCCCACTGTAATAGCAATAGTCTGCAATAATTTTTGTGGAGAAAGAATGTAAAAATAAATCTGTAAAAATCCCGTTTATGAAAAAACTTTTTTGTTTCTATATGAAAAAGGCAAAAATTAAATAATTCATAATAGAGATTTCTACATAGAATTAGTGGAGAAAGGTGAGATCCCTTTATCAACTGGAAAGGAAAAAATACAGTTTAAGAAAGGAAGTGAGAAACCCTCTGCTCCAACTGTCATTCTTAGTGGGAATGCACATCCTCCATTTTGGTGCTTCAGGTAGAAGAACAGCTTTGAATAAATCTGGATTGTCTTAAGCAATTTTAGTGAATTCACTCAGTTAAAGAATGATAGAGAAAAGAGCTATTTGACTCTGTCACTTTGCTGTCCTCTTTGGTCTTAGTGTTTCTGTGATTAAAAAAAAAAAAAAGAAAAGATATTCCAAAACTAATTTAAAAGAAAAGAATAAAGGTATTTTCAGGCTTTGAGAAGCTGAGTTAAACAACACAGCTATAAGGATTGATCAGTCTTCTAGCATTTTCCCAAAACAAAAGAACAGTCTTCACCTCCAGTGAAATGTTGTTATGGAGGTAATGTTTATTTCTTCCCAGTTATAAATTTTCCTTGGTCTTTTGATTTGGTCCTGTGTTTTCTTAGTCTTAGTTCTTCAGTGAAACTGCTGCATATATATATACCAGGATGTGAATTTAAAGGCATTAAGCTTTCAGGGCAGGTTGCAGTCTCATCCATTGAAGAATTTGTTTTGCATGTAAAGAGCTACAAATGCAGTCAAGTTTTAGTAAGGGCAATAAAAGGATACCCTCTGATCTCAGGTAGAGTAAATGCTTTTTCATGCTACTGAAACATCTGTTGATTGCAGAAGAATATGATATCATACCCACTAGGCTGCACAACGCTACCATGTGCTTCTTTTTTCCCAATATATTATGTTTTCATCCCACTGACAGAAATGCAGCCATTAGCAAGTTGATAGGAAACACAAGAAATCTAGAAATCAGTATTCTGCCTTGCATACCTGCCTAGCTCTTAATGAAGTCGGGGTGACAGATTACATGTGTATATGACAACAAAGAATAGCAGTAGATTCTTTGATTCTAACCAACTATTGTATATTGTACCCCATATTAGCCAAATACTGGACCTGAACTTGCTTCTACAGAGGTAACTTCAGTGTACAGACAGTGCATTGTAGACATAGTTTGCCCCTATAGCTAGTGTAATTTATTAATGGGTGGATTGGTTATGCATATTTAAGTAGCCTATTACAATACAGAATTAACCCTCATCCTGTATTTCTGCTAAAGCTGAGAAAACTATTTTTTGGTGTGCTACATCCATCAGCAAAGGAAATAATTTCTCTGGAACTCAATTCTCTGGTTCAGTGCTTTGACAGTATGTATGGAAGTAAGAAGCAAATCTTCCCCAGCTCAAACACACATGGCATGTTATTGATAAAGAACAGATATGTATCTCCCAGTAGACATGGCAGAAACCAAGGCTGTATGTATCCAGCATTCATGGGAACTGAGACATGATGTAATCTCAGACAAGGTCATCACTGTAAAAACGCTTTTTCTATTTATTTTCAAGTTCTTTCTATAGCTGCTGATTGTAGAAGGAAGCTGCTTCTCAGAATGCTACACATCTGAATGAGGTTTCTGATACGCTGTTTAAGACTTGCTGTTTTTCTTGAGTCTTTGTTTAAGCCTTTTTTCAGGAATATATTTTATACCCCTGAAGAATATTCCCGAAGGAACTGAAAGTGATTTGAATTCCTCAGCTTTTATCTTTATCTGTTGGATCTACAGAGGACAGAGAATCTGTTTCCTAATATAATTTATGCAATCCCATACTAGTGTAAATCAATGAAAAATTAGCTAATAATGTACTCACCAAATGTGTCAAAAATTTGTTTTCATTAATATAGTATCTGAAGTACCTCTGCATACATTTCCAGTGTTTTTTGCACTGTTTCCAAATAATTTTCTTTGCCCTTTACTGTCAACAAAAGAGACTATGAGATGCGATTGATAACACCAACTGATGTGTGCAATTGAGAAGCTTCAGGTGATGTTAGCTTTTTCCTTTATTTATTTCTTTGTTTTTCAGTGGGCATAGGCAGTTGGGATAAAGAAGTGAGAGTGGAATTCTCCCTGAGAGAATCTGAAATTGTAAGGAAACAAGATGTGGTGCTGTGCTCAGGGAGAGTTTGGAAAAGAAAATAGAGGGTTTGAATGCAGCCCTGGTGATTGCTCCCCATGTCCTTGGGCTGAGGTCAAGCCGATCTGAGGCAATTACATAAGTGGGAGCACACCTGAGTGTTGGATCTTTAAGTGGAAGATGTCAGTGGACTGCTCTCTGAAGGAATCAGGGATACAAAGGATTTTTCCTTCAAGGGCACTTTTAACAAATGCATAGCACACAGCTCAAGGATGGTCTTATTTGGGAAATTTTGGTCTTACTTGTGGTGAGAAAGAAATGTGTACAGCTACACCATTAAGATTCTCTTCTGTGGCAGTTCAAGTTAGGAAGGAGAAAACTCAAAGTGACTGGCAGGCAAAGAGTAGAAAGGGGTTAAGAGGTGAGAGGAAAGTAGGGTCTTCAGGGAGCAATTGATTTCCCTGCA
The DNA here is from genome assembly GCA_013399365.1 of Pampusana beccarii. Lineage (NCBI taxonomy): Eukaryota > Metazoa > Chordata > Aves > Columbiformes > Columbidae > Pampusana > Pampusana beccarii. The sequence continues at coordinate 214,539 of VWYH01004160.1, read as the reverse complement.
TTCATTTTGTTTGTGTTTTTCCATCAGTGGGACATGTCTATAAGTCCACCTGCAGTTTTGGTCAAGTCTGCATGATTTTTCAGTCTGCATACCACAGAGGTGAGTGTTTCTGATTTTCAGCAACAGAACAGAGGGAAATTCCATGTAGCCCACACAGTATCTGAAAGTATACACTGTGGGAAATGGGACAAAACCTGTCGAAACCAGTTCACTTATAAATGTCTTATATATACATTGGCAGAGAGTGCTTACCTTCTCCATTGGGGGCGTAGCTGAGAGACTGAGGGTCACGAAGGTGAACACCAAAGGCTTTCTTAAAAATTACATTTTTACCCCTTTACAGCTTGCTTTATGACACATGCAAAGCTTTCATATATTGGGAGAGATTCTACCTTAATCTTTAAATCTAAAACATAAATTAAACTATCCAAGATATAGGGATGTTTAAACACTAAGCTGTCCTGTTAGGGTATCTGTCCCCACATTGAAAATCTAGTCTTCACAGAGGTGAAGGTGAAGGGTTAGGGCTAGGGTTAGGGTAGAAAGATTCTGAGAGAGCCCATCTGGATCTGAGGACTCTCTTGAAGGTAGAGAAGGTACATGAATGAGGGGACTATTCTCAGCATGAGAGCTGGCCCATCAGAACATGGCACTTCAGAAAGTTGTTTGGAGGGTATCGAAGGAAACAGGAGAAATGCTCCAGTAAATCACAAAGATAATTAGTATGCAAATGTAGGTGAGAACAGAGTTGAGGGCACTGAAGTTGATTACAAAATATTTGTAAAGAAGTCTGGAATTACTCAAATTTGTCTGTTCACTTTCAGACCTTGATAATAAGTTTATCTGAATGGCAAATACATTCCAGTGACACTAACTTATGTAAAATCAATGATTATTTTTGAAAGCAGGCTTGAATGCTGTAAGCAGATATAAATGCATAATTTCTACACAATTCCCTCCCCACAAGTGTGGTATCATGATTGAATTGCTGTAACTCTTAGCACAGACAAATATTTATATTGTCAAGACTTCTAAGACTTTTCTGTTCATCAGTAGGCAGCAGTTGCTGGTTAGGTCGACAGTAGGTTTTATTGTGCTGTTTAACTGCCCATTCCATGGTGGTCCATGCTTTTCAATGACAAATGACTGCATGTAATTTGGGTGCTACATCATTAAGACAAGGAGGGGCATTTACGTTCTCCTCTATATAATGTAACTGTGAGTGTACATTCACTTTGGGGAAATTATGTGTTTATTGTGACAAATAGTGAATTTTCAAGTATTTTAAGATCTTTTTTTGGAAAGCGTCCCTCCTCTATGTATATATTGAAGGCATTGCTGTGACCCAGCATGAAGACTTATGGTATAGTTATCGAAAAAAACGTACCTACTCCCTATAACGTGTTTAGATTGCTTTTTTAGACTCTATAAAATTTTAGCTAGCACTAAACATAGAACTTCATTCATCATCATGCAAGCAAAGGCTGCCAAAGGAAGCCTACTCTTCCTGAGCTAAAAGTGGCAACACTCCAGTATTGGCAGAAATCAAATGAATCATTTCCTGCTTTTAGTTTTAGATAAATAATCAAAAAAGATTGTCTAGATTCTGATCCAAAAGTAATTTTTCATAGCAAGGAATAAGACCACAGCTACAAAGACCGTAAGTGGAGAATGTTGTCCTGCTAATTACTTGATTGGAAAGGCCCTAAGGAACCTATAGTCAGATCAAAACATAAAAATCCAATTTAAAATAAAACGTTAAATAATCATATTGGCTTTTAAGTAGAGTAACTTGAAGTGCACTGAAACGGAGAAGTTTGAGGATTTAATTTGCTCTGGATGCATTGAACGAATGTGGACCAACAGGTTCCTGGTGGATCTGCCTTCTTTCTCGGGGAGAGAGAGGGCAGAGCAGGCAGAGCAGGGGCAGCAGCTGCTGCTGCTGACAGTGGGTGGTCATGATTGTGGTGAGGTACACCTTGAGAAACTGCTATCTGCAAACTCTCTCTTGCTCTTTCAGTTCTTCCCTCTCTAGTATTCGAAGGTGATGATGGGCAAATAGAGGAATGGATGGGGCCATCCTGAAAGGGAGGGAGTAGAAATTCTCAAAAATTGTGCAAACTAGAGCACAGTTCTTCGCATGTTTCAGAACCTATGAGGCACCTGAAGCCTCGTTATCATCCATGAAATCTACTGTCAGTGTATTTTTCCTTATAAGATGATAGGTACACTGAATACCTCCTATTGCTGCTAATTTCTCTGTATAATCAAGTGGCAGAGATTTGAGGGGTAAAGTTCAACTTTAGTCATGTACAATGTGGGAACTCATTCAGTTGCATAGGATGACATTTCCTGCTTCTAGTTTCCTTTAAAAAATGTGAATCTATAGCAAAACCATCTTTTGAGCACATAAGACTTTAAATTTATGAAGTGGGGAAAGAAGTCCTGTAGTGGGAGTCTGGGGAAAGGTCTCTCTCTCTCTATCATCTCTCTATCTCCATCTCTATCTCATCTCATCTCTGTCTCTATATATCTATATAGTAACATCTGTATGAGGAATGCAGGCAAACGAGAGACCTTGACCGATTTGAGGCCAAAGAGTAGTTCCGTAAATTGCTTCTGGAAAACAAACAGAAAAAGAGAAAAGAAATAAAAGACCAAAGAACAACTACAGAGTCCTAACAATGGTCTCTTTTGCTTAATGCCCGCTTAACTGCCAACTTCACAGTTATAAGCTGATAGAAAGATCATTACATCAAATTTACAGTCCTATGTAAATTTGTATTATCTAGTATCATGTAGATTATTAAACAGTAGAAATGACTCTTTCTTTTCTTTTCTTTTCTTTTCTTTTCTTTTCTTTTCTTTT
>VWYH01004160.1:144649-211608 GCA_013399365.1 Pampusana beccarii | reverse complement strand
TTTTTTTCTTTTTTTTTTCTTTCTTTCTTTTCCCGAGGTGCTAGTAGCATGACATCACGAACTGCATGGAGTGCACATGAGATCCAGCCATGACCAGTTTTTCTTCTTTAGCTCTACAGGTGTTCTTCACAGCTCTGCGAGTTAGACCCTTGCTGTCCTGTGACAAATGTTACAGATATCAAATGGTTACTTTGTATGATAACTTCCCACTTTTGCAACAAAACTCCTCAGTATTTTTTTTTTTTTAATGGTAGTGGGTAATGGTGTCCAGTTTTGCAACCAACCCACTGCAGCTCTAGTAGAGCTTGGGTGCACATGCAACAGTGAAGCCAGATTGAATCATGTCATTTATGATGATGAGGTCCTACAATCCATGTTTTTTCTATCAACAGGGACAGAAAAATCACTGTGCAGCTGGGATTCTCAAGCACTTGCCCAGCTTTGAAAATAAGTTTGCTCACATCTGGGCAGTCTCCCACTCCCTTATGGAAATGTCCTGGGACTAGAAATGTGAGCCTTCTCAGACATAAGAAGGGAGCAGATCCAGTTATCCTGACTCTCAAGATCAGATCTGAATCATTTCTACGTAGTGATTGCTTCAGCGGAAGAGCAGTAATTTATGTATATAATAAAAAAAATTATATATTGCAGATTTGTGGCTAAAACTAGTAAAGAATTTCACTTTAGGATTTTGATCATAGGACTGAAATCTATAAAACTGTCTTTTCTGGGTTTATGACCCAAAACCCCAGCATTCTTGCACAAATCACAAGATTACAAGTCTGAAGGGAGTGCTTTTTCTGAGATTTTGTTTGGATCTGAATGAAGCATTTTTCACTCAATCTAGAATCCAAATCACAAGGGTATTCTTGGCATAAGACTTTCAGTTGAAACCACTCAGAAATATGCAAGACTTGATATGTGGTTTTGGATCATGTCAAAGAGTAAAAGGTGTGATTGGCTGTCACTTCTAGGTTACAGAGTACTGTTAACTCTTTTCATATTACCAAGAAATAGAAGTGTAGTATCATATCATTATAGTTCACATTATCTCAGCATGGCTTTTGAAATCTGTGTCAATTTATGGGTGCCAAGATGTTCGGACTATAAACACACAGTGAACAATTGATAACATTGCCAAATCAGGTGACTTTTATGGCTAGTCTTGTGACATCTAGTATTCTTAATGCCTGAGATTCTAAAATCAAGTATTACATAAAAATGTCATTTCATTCAAAGAAGTAAAACAATGCATTAATTATTGGTTGAGTGTCTGCTTTCATGGCTGCAGACAGAAGCCTAAAAATGTGACCATACTGTAGATCAAGAATAACATAACAAAAGACACTTTCTTCTTATATATGAAGTGCAAGCCAGTCTCGTAACTTTTGGCATCTGACTCATGATTTTCGAACGCTTGGGACTGGCAATATTGTACTAATGTGTTTTGATGCAAAAAACTTCAGAAAAACTTAAATTTTACTATTTAGAAATTTGTGTGTCAAGAGGCTACAAGATACGGAAGGGAAAAATTAGGTGTTCCTCTCCAAACCAAGACCTTTCAATAGCATTTTTTCCTAAGGAACAGACTGAAGGAGTACACAGATTTCTAGTCTCATGTCATGGAGCAATCTTTGCCTGACGGGGTGATAGTGGGTACTCAAAGCAGTGTCCTCTCCACACTGTGGCACCGCAGTCTCCTCCATGGGGAAGCACCAGTTCAGAACGCCCTGAAACTACCGTTCCTCTGTGCCCAGCCTGGGGCTGTGGGTGAATACTGCATTTCTGCCCACAGTAATGAAACCCAGTGTCTTCCAAAATAAATATTGTTACTTGGTTACTAATATAAATAAATGTATTGCACATTACAGTTTCACAGAAGAATGTGCAAGACCAACATTTCTGAAGTCAAATGGAGAGGTCCTCCCTCTGTTTCCTTCCAGTCCTCATACAGGCAAACTTCCACTCAAGTCACAGGGAATTTACATGACTAAAAACTGCAGAGGTACCCAAAAGAACTTAATTTTTTTTTTTTTCTGAAAATAATTATGAGATTTGGATAAACATTTTATTTGAGAATACTGCTGCTATTTTTTGAGAATACTGTCGTTATTTTTTGAAATAGCTGTAAATTCTGTAGTTTGTAGCTCTCTGAAGCAAAAAACCCGAATCATTTGTTCACTAAATGGAAAATTAAAGAAGACAAATAGCACAGTTAAGAGCTTGATTTATTACAGTTCACATCCTACTGTATGCCCACAAGTTCTTTTAATGTTTTTCATAGGAAACAAAACCTGGATTCACTATTTTCCCAGTGAATTCAAAAATACTTTTATTTCAAGAAGTTCTAACTTTCATTTAATTTAGACTTGCCATAATTATATTCACCATAGTTTAAACAGATGACAGTAGTGGAAAGAAAGACACAAGGACAGAAGAAGAAATATTTCCTTATATCATCAGCTTTAAAAAAGCAAATAATTGTTTTTGTGTAGGGAATTATCTTCTCATATTCCAAGCTAAATGTGTGGTTTGTAAATATTACTGACAGAACAACCTTAACACTTAGCTGTTTGGATTGTGTTAAATGAATCCCTTGAAGCCACAAAAGTGTGGTCATGCTGTGTTTTAAATAATTCATGCCTCTTATATGTGTATAATATAGTAAGAAATTTAATAATCACAGGCTTTCTCATCACGGTTACGTAAGATCATGCAGTACATCCTTTCTTTACTTGTTGGAAACCAATGTGGTTCCACTGTTGTTGATTTTTGTTTTGCTTTTAATTAAGTTATTTCTCTTCTGTTTTCGCAGAAGGTGTCGATTTGGGATGTGGTATTTTGAAGCCAAAAAACCAAATTCTCAACCTATGTTGCACCCCTGGTTTCAAAGCTTGTCTGTGTCCGGGGAGAGAAGGAGTTTAAATAATGGTTTAGACTACTTTCTTCTTCCTCTCTTGAAAATAAGGTTACCTCACTGGGAAGAAGCTCTGGTCAGTGCTATCCCCTGAACTGTTCCTGAGCACTGTCTGGGAGATGCTGACACCATGCCAGGTATGGTCTATCAGAATGGATGGCAGTGTGCTAGGGCTGAGCCTGTGCTCTGCCACCAATGTTTTTGTCAGAAGAGATGTAACCAGAGAAAGCAGTTTGGACCAGCTACTGTCAGGTGCTATCTATCTCCTAAAAGTACCCAAAATACCTCATTTTTTTTTTGTAGATGCCTCTGCAGAGACTCACACACATGATCAAGACTGTTATGACTTAGAAGGGTAGGGTCAAGTGGTGGACCTCTTAGAAGACCTGGAAAAAAATGCTGCTATTTACAACTTTTCCTATATTTCTTTTAGTAGCAGTATATTTAAGGTGTAGCATAAGAAACGGGAGCTGGATGGGAGTTTAACACCACCTCCTAGGGGTGCTTATTTACTATTCACAACAGAGGGAACCTGGACATGGAACTTGAAGTAGTCTAAATAATTCTCCTGTGAAGGAAAGTGTGATATACAGCTGCTTGAGTGTCTACATTTGGTGTCCAAAGTAAGAAGTATTAATTCTGATGTTGCTCTGAATTTATTAACGACAGAGATTGTCTACAGTTAGTGTTGTGCCGTTTGTTTTGGTGTTTCTACCCATGGCTCAGATATATTCCTTCAGGCATTTCCAGTATATGATGTTGCTTTTATTTCTACACAAATGCTTCCCTAAAGAATTTTCAGAATGCTAAAATAAGACACTGTTTATTGACCGCATGGCTAGCTTGAATTGCAACTTTGGCAGATCTCAGAAGTTAAGCTTTAAATCAAGAGTGATATAAACTTGCTATGGTTGGTTATAAATGAAAACATGCCCTCTGATAAAGTATATAATGGAAAATCTGGAAATTAAGGGCTTCTGATCTGTAATTGGTAAGCTGGAGCTATTCTGATGTTCCCATTCACATATGTCAGGTCTCATTACGAATTCAACATCCCATCCAAGGATTATCTGCAACAGCGTAAAATTAAATTATCAATATGTTTTGGCTTCCTAGAAGGCTTCTTATTTTCTCAGTGTATGTTTTAAAACCTGTACTTTTGTTAGTAAATTAGTAAATAATTGTCTGGCATTAGAGGCTAAAAGGAGATTCATCAGAAAGCAAAACTGAACAAGAACCAACTGCGTGAGCTGGGAGCTATGTCACATGGGGAGAAACTAATGAAAAACATGATACAGACAAACGAGAAAAAATGGACTCATCCACATGAGTAAAACACAGACCTCTGCTCACATATGTGCTTTTTCTCTGTAACTGAAAATGAACACAGAATCAATGGAATAGCAGAATTCTGCTGAAATGGAAAAGGTATTGGGTATGGAAGAAAAGACAATGATTTTTTTTTTAAACTGTCTTTCTCTAACTGGATTGCATGCTACAAGAGACAGAAAGGATGGGACAAAGCAATTAGAAGAATGTCTGCTGCGAGAACATGTTCTCCGTGTATTTAAGGCTGTACCTAGTGCCAGAGGACAAAGCATGACACAGACAAAATCCACAGTTCCTGCCTACTAATCCAGGTGTGGCGGAGCAACCATACACCTTGGGAGCCATTTTAAAGTTCAGCTAGAAAATAGGTACAACAAAGCCCCAAGTCAAATTAAAACTATTTAATTTGAGTTATAAACCTGAAAATGTTGGGTGAAAGTCATGGAAAAAAGATCAAAGGCCAAGTAGTTGGTGGATGTAGTGGTCAGACAGGAATCTGAGGAACACATAATACGGTATTGCTAACCTGAAAGCATTCACGAATCATCAGTCAAGTCTGGAATGTCATGAGTTTGGGGAATTTTTTGATATAATAAATATAGGACTTGTTTTGTCTTTTAAAGGGTCCAAATCAGGGCATTTTTGAGTATTTTTTTTTTTTTTAACCAAGTTGTGAGCCATAATATTATGTTTGGAAAGAGTGAGAGCCAAGAGTCTTACTTTGCTCAGGAAAAAAAAGAACATTGAGAAAACACTTGTTGGGTGACTTGCAATAAAGGTCATAAAATTTGGCAATGTAGAAATAGATTAATCTGGAAAGTACTGTAGTTGAGGAAAACTGCTGGCGCTCAGTATGTGAGAATTTGAAAATACGGATGTTTCATTTTTATAAAAATAGCAGTAATCATGCATGGGGCTGAAACTAAAAGCTGCAATAAGCTTAGACTTCTGATATTTGACTCATTCACAAATTATTCTTGTTTTATGAAAAACATATTTGTAATTAACAAATATTTGTTTGTTTACTTATACATTTTCAATAAGCTGGCTGAGATTTTTATTTCTTCAATGCTTTTATCCTGCATGATTTTCTTGTCCTGTTTAGGAACAGAAAAAGCAGCAAACAGTATGGTTTTGGTATAATAGTTTTAGAGGGGAGGAAAAAGTGGTGAATACTTTTTTATCGTGAGTTGTAGAGTATCATGAAAGTATATGAAGCAGAACTTAAATCATACAGTCAGTGATGGACTGTCATTATTCTGTTAGATCTAATTTTGTAATATCGAAAACTTTTATTGGTCTGTGCTAGTATGTTCGCTGAAATCAGCAGTAATTTAGACAGACAATGAACACATCCTATATTATATCAATTTGAGATTAATTCATCTGCTTTGTGATGGAGTCAAAAACCATTTCAAACTGTAATCAGTAGTATTTGATATCTGAAAGTTTTTATTTTGGGGTAAAATTAAAAAATTAGGAGTTTAGATTCCAGTTCTGAATTTTTTTTTTTTTTTCATTAAGTCTTTTTAGCAGTCTAAGAGGACGGATCCAAGCCACAGGGACTTTTTGTTACTTCATTTATGAATGCTAGAAATCTTTGCTGTACAATTACTTTATTAATCTGTTTTTTAAAATTAAAAAAAAAACCCAACCAACACCTCCTCTTTTCAGCTGGGAAATTAAATGTCAAGTTTCCTCCTGAAGGGCACATTTTATGGAGAAGTTAAAAACCCTGAAATTAAGTTTGTAATGGAAAATGTGACAAACTCAATTATGGCAATGTAAAAATATATTCTTAACACTTAACGCATAAAGGGCCGCACGTATGAAATATACTTGCAACATACTGCATGTTTATTACAGATTAAGCACTTAAAAATGGAAAAAAACCAGCACATACCCCAACTGTTTCTTAAACAGTTGTTTAATATAGCCATAACACATTGAAAATTGTAGGACTGAAGAGTACACGGTAAGTGTTTAAATAACATCAAATGCAATAAAACGTTTCATTTGAAATGTTAAGCAGGTGATAAAAATGTCGTGTAGAATTACTATTTGGTGTGCTTTAAAAAAATATAATTAGGAGAAAATGCATAAAGAAAACTTAATCACTAAAGCAAAACCTGTGTAAATGAGACATATTTGCATTTGTTCAGGTATTCAGAATTTTACAGCAGATAAGAAGCTTTACCAACAGTTTATCTTGACTGCTGTGGTGCTCTGTGGTGGGACTGGGCTCTTCCATCCTCACAGGCATTGGGGTGTGTGAACAGTGCAGTAGTTCATGGCACATATTCCTGCCTTCTTCGCAGCTAAGCCACCAGATCTACAAAAAGAGGTATTAAAGGAAGTTTTTTACTCCCCCTTCCACCTTTCCGCTCCCTAGAGGGGACAGAAGAGGTGAACTGAAAGCAATGTGAATCTCCTGCTAGAGGAGGTGGCAAAGAGCAAGAGGAGTTGGCAAAGGAGAGGAAAAGAGGAAAATGTCTGGCACCTTCAAACCTTCCACACTAAAAATAAAAAAGAAAAAATGATAAATGGAAGGAGACATAACTCATGGAAGGTGATGCTTTGGGTGAGTAATATAGTCCATCCACTTGTTAGACAAATGTTGGAAAATAAGTGTGCTCTAAGTGTTGCCTTGTAGCTATTTTCTTAAGTCTAGCAAGGGACAAATACGCTTGAGCAGAATTTTGACCATAGATCCTTAATTTAATTTCATTATTTTTATATAGATGATATTATGATATTTGTAGGACAAGGATAATTTTAGAAGCTAAAATAAATCCATTAGTATCATTATCGATTCAATATTCCTTCTATTACCAGAAGTTCTGCAGTTTGCTCTCTGCTGACAAACACTCTTTGTCTCCTTTAGTTGCCCATGCTAAGTCATCCTTTCCATTTCTGGAGGAACAAGAGAATCTCTTGCTCTTGCTTTCTGTCCTACCATCATCCTTCTGAATACTCAATCCTGTTTTCTTTCAGAATACTCTGGTTACCTTGTCTGCCTTTGCTGGCACCAAAGAGTTACTGTGCAAGGAGAAAGGTCTTTTCTGCCCAGTAAATAATAGCCCTAGTTATTATTTTGAGAGCAGGCATGAGTCGCTGCTACTTTCTCTAACCTTTTCCTTAAGGCATAAGAGGTTTTCACTGCCCTGCCATTTCTTCCTTCTCCCCAAGGTCGGTTTCATTTTCAGTGGATATACTTAGACAAGTCTTGGACTTGATTCAGTTAAAATTACTGTATGTTTTGCCTCTGTATCATGGAAGCACAAGCAAAGCAGCTAAACACTGTGGAAACTTGTTGTTCTCTGTTTTCCCTGGCTGTGCGTAAAGTTCTGCAGTGCAGTAGCTCAAACATTTTGCTTTGAATTGAGTCCCCTGGAATGACATTTCTGTGGTCCTATGCTAACCTGTAGACAGAATATAAACTATCCATTGCTTCCTTCTCACTGCTCTTTACAGTAGCTTAGTAGCTTTTTTTTTTTTTTTTGAATGGTGGGATCCAGTCTTAGTTTTGGACTCTGTGTCTAGACTGGGGAATGACCACAACTTGTCTTGCCTGTATGGGAAGAGATGCAGACAACTCTGATAGCTGGTGAAAAAAATTGAGCCTCTGTGTTCCCTTGTGCACACATACTGTACAAAATTAGATTCAGCTTCAAGGACATCTCTTTAAAATAGCCAAGGGGTGTCTGCTCTGCCTAGCATTGCTTCAGAGGCTGCATTCCCTTTTTGCCTTTCAGCTGGTAACCAAATGGAGCAAACCAAACTGGGCTGGCAGGTGTCTTGACAGTAACTCAGTGGTGTGCTACAGCTCTAGCTTGCTAGTCTTCTCAGTAATTCGTGAGCTGTAAAGAAGAGGATACAGTGAGAGGGGTCAATGGCTTTCCCAAGGACACTGGGAAATTAACTAATCCCTACATATTTTAAAATATTTTAAAATAGACAAGGGTCTATTTTGATGTCAGAGCAGTATAGCATAATTCTGTGAATGACTGTGCTGGCTGCAAGGTGTTGGTGAACCAGATCCTGCCAGGGACAGTCTAAAGTAGTCCATTTTCTTTACTAGAGCTGCTCAACAAAGACAAGTTATGAATTAATGTCTATTCTCTTACAAGATCTTGCACAATTTGAGAGTCAGGCTTAGACTGCCCAAAGCAAAATGAACTAATCATGGTCAAAGTCATCTGACCATTTAGAAAAGACATCAGCTCCACCAAAAAGTTATTCAGCCTAACAGAGCAGTTAGGCTGAATACTCTATGAGTAGGGAAAAAGCCCCGTGTCACCATATGAAGAAGCTCTGTACACTTGTGTTAACAGGTCGGATTAGTATGGTTATAATTACTTAAGGTTTAACTTTGATAGGAAGAGAGCTCAGTTCCACATTTTTAATCATATTGGGTGGGCGAAAACGAAACTTTTGTCTGCTGTGCACTTGCCTGAAAACTGAGTGGAGTGACAAAGTTTTGGACAGCCTCATTGCAGGTTGTCTTAACATCTGTTTTCCTTATTTGCTAGTTGTTTTGAAGTTCTTACAATCAGTTCTTAAGGTACACATAGGCATATACATTAATATACACTGGAGACATGTCCAAACTGTTAGAAATTTAGGTACAACAGGGTTATAAAAGTTACTTGATACCTTATAAAGCCCAAGACACCTGACTGGTGCATAGGCTCTGTTGCTTGATGTAGTCAGGTGATAACATATGTACACTCATGCTGCCTACTTTAGCAAGTGTCAAAAGTTCATGCTAAGTACTACATAAATTATCACCTAATTAAGCTCTGTTATGGTTTGGATTGGGAGGGAAGTGTAAACTTGATTCTCCTTAGAGAGCTATATGTAGAAATATGATGTAGAATTAATTTTATGAATAAAGGTCAAAGATCAAAGTCTGAACATATTTATTGGAAGAAGGAACTGGAAGGGAATCTTTTCTTCCTTAATTAAATCCTTTTTGCTCATGAAAATACTAAGAGGTTAATTTGGTTTTATGTGTGTTTCGCCATTATATTATAGATAGGTCGAGAGCACTTCTGCTGTTGGCACAGTTCATACCTTATTGGCTTTCTGAACCTCCCATTGCTACTCTTACATCAGTAGTTACCAAATGATAATTTAGAAAAACCAAAAAATAATTCACCTGGGGGATGGGCTTCAGGATTAAAAGATAATGCTGTTATGGAGTGGTCTTATCTGAAGACACTAAACTTGTATATATGTGTCTATCAATTTACTATATTCATACAAACCCGCCAAATACGTTATTTGTATGTTAGACCTGAAGATACAAGTACTTCTGCTGGGCAAGCAATGATATTGTCCTGGCTGGCTAAGAAATCTAAAATATAGGAAGAATTTTAAAATATAGGCTCTCATATCTGCATCAGCTCAAGGAAAAAATTAAGACCAATAGTCTTAATTGGTCTTTGGGCATCTGGGAAAGAGGGAAAGATTTTAAAATACTTTTAGCTGTAATTTGTGTCTCTCTCCCACTTGTTCCAACAGTTTATATGCTTCTATTAGAACACCCATAAACATGAAAAATGTCTGTTCTTGTGATTGTACCACTGTTTCCATCAGCTTTTGAGTTATACCTTTTGAAGAGGCCTAATTTGATAACAAAATTTTGTGGTTCACGCTGAGATCTATACAAAGTCCATCAATGTTTATACATTGCAATGTTCTTTAGGAAAGGGATAGCGTCTTTCTGTGTTTAACATACCTAGCAAAATGTGGATTCAGTGGTGCATGAGATTTTTTACATCTGCTAGACCATAAATGAAGTAAAATCTGATAATGCTCATCATCCCTGGAAGAGAACGAAACAGTCAAAGACATGGAACTAAAAGGAGAAATCTGAACTCAGGATAACTTTTAAGAAGCACTTTGAGAGTGGTGAAGCTATGTATTTTCAGGTAATAAAGAGATTCTTCTAAAGCGGTCTGTGGTACTAACATCATAAACTATAAGGAAGTCAACATTAGCTGTGTGACAGTTACAACATCGATTCAGAAAAGTGTACACTAGTTTATTTTTTCCTTCATCTAGACAGCTACCAGCTGAAAGCAGCTGAACACCTAGGGACATCTGTGTTAAAACAACATCTGCGAGTAGAAAGAAACATTGAGTGGAGTGAAGGGGAAAATAGTCCAACACAAAAAAGCAAGGCAACCAGACAGCTTCTTATCCCAAAACGCCTCTGACATTTCTCCTTCTCTGCACTTCAGGAAGACAAAGAGGAGGAAATGCCAGCAGTGTGACAGTTTTCTGTGGCAAGCAGCTTTCCACGTCACAAAAGCCACCGCTACCACAGCTGGCACCTCAGGTAGTCTTTGTAAAGATGCTAAGGGCTGCACCACTGTAGAGACCAAATTGCTTCCTCTTCTCCTTCTCAGATGAAGTCTGAAACATGTTGGCATATCTGTGTTGAAAAACTTGTATTGGCATTACCAATGCCAAGAAGAGATTTCCCTTGCTACAGTGTGTCTGGCCTAGTTACGTGTTCAGACTGTTTACTGAAGGAGAAAGAAGCTGTTTTCAGAGTCCTTGAAGATCTTCAGAGGCACCGAACCACCTCAGTGCTGGTATAACTAGTAATATTTTCACCACCTTCTGTGGAGTTTTGCTCTTTATGTCTCTTTCGAATGATGTGCTTTTACATAGGAATTTTTTACTAAAGGGTAACTAAAGACAATTTTATATGTATCTGTCTACACACACAGGGGAATGAGCTTAACCAATATTGATGCGCTGGAGATGCTCAAGAACTAAGGCCAGACTAAAAGGTTCTTAGGCTGTTTTGTATCAATCTTTGCTGTCAATATGTGGATGTCACAGAAAAGGGGAATACTCAACTTTTATTTTACCTTTGAACTTTATACTGTGTCCCCTGTTGTAGTGTTATAGTACCTCTACGCTGCAAAATTGTTTATCTGCTAATTTTGATACACATTAGTAACACAGAACTCAACAGAGGAGGTGACACCTATTAAAAAAGAGAATAATTAATGTCACATTAATACAAACATCTCAGTGCTGCGAATAATGTCACATTATTATGAACATGTCTGCTTCTCTAACACTGTTTTGCCAGCAGTACGCCCTACAACGAACCAGACTTCTTCAGATAGGAGGCTGTTTCATACAACATTTACAGACTACCTGAATTACCCATTTCTGTTGTGTCTTTTTCATTAAATACCACTTGTATGAATGTGAGTGAAGCAAAAAGGAGAAGGCTTACCTGCCAGCATTTCCTGTTTTCTGAAACACTTGAAGAAAGATGAGCAGCATTGCAGAAATACAAAGCATTATCTTATTAGTAACAGGATATCAGAGGTGTTCCCCAAAGGTACATAGTGATGCCCAGATCTGACATTGTTCTTCAACCCTGCAGGAGCAGAATGGCAGTCAGATGCAGTCCTGGGGGGATGTTTTCCAGGGCTAATTGCCCATAACTGCTGACAAGCTCTGCTTCCTTCTGATGGACTGAGGACCTGCTTTTGTTCATTGCAACCTTCAGGTAACCCTGAGAGAAAGTCCAGCAGTCACTCAACAACTTTGTCATGGTTATTTGGTCTGGCTCCTCTGCTGTGTTTGTTCTATGGATGGTTAGAGATGCTGGTAGAAGAAAAGCTGCTTTGAACTGTTACTGGGTGGGCAATGATCTCTGAGCTGTCCCAAAAAGCGGGAAAATGATGGATGGCTTTGCGGCATTTGTTTCTTCCCTTCTATATCACAGTGAGACTTAGGATAAAATTGACTCGATTAAATTTGGATTTAATTTACTTCAGTGAATGAACAGGTAGGTCCCATCAGTTGTCTGTAGAGCATAGTCTACTCCTGCCTCTGCCATTTGTCATTGTGGGCCAGACATGCTACTTGGTGCCTCACTTTTCTCATATACAGTGTTAAGATGAGAAGGGATTATTCTGAGACCTGCACTTGCACAGGTTTTGAAAGTTTTTTAGCCAGGGAAAAACAAAAAGACAGAAAAAGCATATTCTCTGGGTCTCTGTTTTCTGTATGCACAAGCCAGAGAATTGCATTAGTTGTAAGTTTTGTTAAAAGGCAGACTGGATGCTGCAGCAAGTATGATGACATGAAAGGAACTCATCAGTCTGCCCTTTTGAGGGGCAGACTTAAGCAAAGCGGAACACATGTACCTCTGGCCTGACCTTTCAGCTCCTCATCTGAACGCTTAGGATCAGTCGGTGTGCTAGAAATCCTGCTGGACTCACAGCCAGTGCGTCTGCAATGCTTCTTTCAGCAAACACAAACCAAGTTTAAGGGCCTGGAAAACAGTACAGCAATTTGCTGGCCCAAAAGCAAAAATAAACCGTACACAATATGTCACATTAGCTCTTAACTGTCTCCAGGAAGTGAAATGTTTGACAGGGAAATATATTTGCTAGCGGCCTCATTTGATTCATGTTTCAAGGAAAGGATTGAAGTCATACCCCCAGTGGAGCACATGCATCGATCATGGGGAGGATACTGCAGCCTACAGGATGTCATCTTCCTGCAGCCTCCTCCCGGCTTCCCTGTGGAGGCCAAGTGCTGTTCAAGTGAAGGAGATTTTAGAAAAAGAGTATGATTTTTTTTCCCCCAACACTTACAGGAGTGTTTTAGAGGGCAGAAGAACCATATTGCACCCTCTCTGAATTGTAGCTCTGAATCATCTTGTTGGAAAGCGGGAGATACTTCCTGAATTATTTGAGATAAGGTGGCATGCCTTCTTAATCTCTGTTCCTTCTTCCCCCAGGATACACCACAGGCTTCTACTGATTACTGTTTATTCCTTCCAAGTCATTGTGCCCAGTATGTCTAACTTGATGAGCCAGACATCCAGATCCCAACTGCCAGCTACTCCCAAGGTATACAAAAAACTATGATTCTGTGTGGGATAAAATGGATGGGATCAGCATGAGTTAGATGTAGAAATCTTTCCACATTGGGAAGGGATGATTTCATTGTGGTGGATCTCTTGGGACCTAACTTTCCTCAAACTGTCTAGTCCCAGTAGGAAAACATGCAGAAATATTAGTAGAGGCTTCCACAGAGTTAGTATAAACGTGGAACAACTCCATAAGGAAGTCTGTGGAATTATCTTCATGTAAAAAATACGTGCAGGAGTCTGGCTCGAGAGTATAGAAGATGATCTATAAAATACAGCTGATAGAACGCAATCCAATTTTTAATTTGATATTTGGTTCCTATTCTGTTTTCTCCATCTCACTGCAGTCCTGCTGTATCTGTTAAAGATGCTCTCTCAGACTGAATTCAGTGTTATCTTCCTTGAGACAGAACAGTAAAACTTGGTCTTAAAAGTAGAAATACAATGTTTAGAGAGAAATGGAAGGAACCTGCTAATGTTCTAGTCCATGGCTCATCAAAACTGTTGTCTTTTGTTTCACCTTCCAATTCTGCTATTTCTTTTCTGTCTTCTTTCTGACATGGAGAGTATCAGAACACCACAAGAAACCTATTGCTGAACTGTACTTGTAGCACATCTCCACACTGCAGTGATTGATGGGGAGGTAACTCCAGAGCTTCATTAAAGACGTGAGTGTTTGTGTTTTTGTGCCCAAAATACCTCTTAAGCTATTTTAAGTGGGCAAGCAGATATGCTACAGGACTAAAAATAAATATTTAAAAATACTTGACCTCAGAATACCAATCCATCAGAAGCAGAGGGTAAAAGGACCTTTAAGGACCCAGAGCAAAACCTCAGATTTACAAGCTTGTGGTTAAGGCAGATCTAGACTGAGCTGCCACCTCAGTTGGCATCACAGGAAGAGCCAGATATTTTTCAGGTTTCTTGTCCTCTTGACATGGATGTTGCAGGTCTCAGCACAGCAAGGGAGTTTCCAATCTGTTCTTGATGAGATAGCACATTTCACAAAAGCCACTTTATGGATCACAGCCCATGCAGAGGAGATGCTGTCGTGAACACTGCCTCTTACACAGTTGTGGTCAGGGCAGAAATAGGTGTGATTTTACCCCCACAGAAGCACGTACCCCTTTTGAAAAGCACTAATCCTATCATCAGCTTGTTATCTTGATTTTATTTACTCCCTTTCAGCTCTTCTGGTGCTTTTCATAGCAGAGAAGGAGCCAACCCCTCGTAGCTCACCAGCTCTCTGTGGAATGGCAGGAACAAGACCACAGCTCAGGCACCTCAGCAGGCAGCGGTCCCCGCTCCTCTGAAAGGAGCATCAGATGGAGTATTAAAGAAGAGTGTGTTCTCACAGCTGCCCAGCACTATCAACAGTAACCGGCAGGATGATCTGGATTTCTGCTGCCTGTGCCAAATGGCAGCATTTTGATACTCCAGTCTTCATTGCAGGACTGTGTTCTGTGGTTATGGCAAGAGTGCATCCTGAAATAGCTCCTTGGTTTTTGAAATTCAGGCATGGCCCACTTATTTGGATATTTCAAGCTGCAAGTTTGAGTTGAACCTCTAAGCAGCAGCTGAGTTTAAGAAATGAGGAAAGATTTTCCCAGGTGTTTAGAAACTGGGCAGAATGATACAGTGTTTGCAGGCAGCTTGTTCCATGCTCAGTGAAACCCAGAGGGCCATTGCTGCAGGGCTTAAACATTGAAATGTACATCTGTAAATACATCTACGGTTAGAAAATAACTTGAATGCTTATACCCCACATAAGCAAAAATGTCCTGTCTGCTATAATGATAAATACAGAGGATTCTTTATTAATAATTAATGATTTGGGGTTGAGTTTGCAAATTAGCGTTGTAAAGAACTCAGTCTCTTAAGTAAAGCTTATAGTCTTATGACCAAAGCCCAAATCTAATTTTTATAATTTGTATTTTGGACACTTCCTGTTCTGAAGATAAAAAGTGTTTTGTCATAAAGGCAAATATCTCCATGAAGACAGAATATGTAAATATGTGAGCTTATTTTTGTCTTAAGATGAGGGTAATATCCAGTCTTGAGAGGTGTGGGGACAGAGACAAGAATTGTCAGATAGTGGCACATTATCTGACGACAAAGCAGTATCTGCATTATCTGCACTGCAAAGCAGTAGTCTGACGTAAGACCAGGCAGCATTTGGGGGTTTTGCTGAGCAAACGTATCCTTGGTCCATATGGAAATACATTCCTTGTTGCTGGGACCCAGCTAGCTGAGATTTAGTGATCATTTTGAGTTGCAGGTTCTTTTTGTTTCTGATTGGTGCAGGTTATTTCACTATAAGTTCACCTTTTCCTTTTTTAGTGCCCTCATGTTGTGGAGACCTGCTTTAACATCATGAAGCAACAGAGCCCAAAAGCAGTAGAAATAGGGCCCATTGTATGTCTTAAATGCTGAAAGTCATGAAGAAAACCAATTCACAGATCCTCTTAAAAATAAAGGATTTCTTTCCCCATTGCAGAAAGTTAGAATATTGTGACAGGGGGGAAGTGATCAGTAGTGATGCTTGCTTGCCACAGAAAATACTTCCACTGCATGTCCCTCCACTAACTCAGCCACTGTTTTCAGGATGTTTTGTGACACCACAAAGCAGCTGTTCTTTACTCTTCTGACTAAGACATTTATATTCAACCCTGACATTTTAATCTAATAAAAAAAAAGCTTTTTACCTCCTTGCAGTATAAACAGAGAACCTCTATATAATGGGCATCTGTGGAATATGGAATTAATCCCACTTGTGCGGAAAAACCTTCATAACTCTCTTGCGGCTTCATCACTCTTTGAATTATGAGGTCTTCCTCTCACTTATGGGATAAAGTCCAAATCCCACAGAAGCTTATTATATGTCCACTATTTATTAAAACTTCATCATTTGAAACAAAACACTTAAGAAAGACAGTAGGAAACATTTAAAATCAAAGAGGCTTCAGTCTGAGGAATATTTGTTGTGTTTGAAGGTTTTTCAGAGCAGAGAAGAAAAAGTTCATTTTAGTCCTGATAACCACTGAATTTGCTGCTTCTGCTTATTTTTTTTTTTTTTTTTTTTTTTTTTTTTTTTTTTTTTTTTTTTTTTTTTTTTTTTTTTTTTTTTTTTTTTTTTTTTTTTTTTTTTTTTTTTTTTTTTTTTTTTTTTTTTTTTTTTTTTTTTTTTTTCCTCCACGGAGAGATTCTGAATGTTTCTCCTTTCTTTCCTACATGATTTTACAAATCTTTTAGTATCCTTGTGAAGATTTCACCTACTTTTCTCTGTTTTGCAGCCCAGTGACTAGAGCCATTAACCATGAGTGAGAGCCCTTGTTCCCTGGCTTATGGATGTAAGCATATGTATTTGCTGTACCTCGACTTGCAGAAAGTCCTTTAAACGACACTCACTGTTTTGCAGAAGTGTGACATAACACAAATATACTAGCTAAAGCTTAAACTGAGTAGTTTAGCATTACTAACATTTTGTACCAAGGTTGTTCCAGAGCTAAGAAGGTTGGACAGGAGGCAGGGAAACATGAGCTTGATTTAAAACTTCATGTACTCTGTCTGGGTACATTTAAATGTCTTTGTCTTCCCTTGCCTCCATTTTCACGGACAGACTGTTAGAATTCTGATCCTTTTTTTCACTTCTGTTTCTTTATGGCCTCTTTGCATCTTAGATAAAGTAGAAGCTAATGTTCACCAAATCATTTGAGATAATGTAAATGAACATAGTCATTGTATCGGGTGTGCTGTATGGGAGTGAATTTATCGACTTAATTTTAGTAATCGATGATATACTTTAAAGCAAGAATCTTTACAGTTACTATTTTACAAAGAAATATGAGACTAGATTAAAAAAAATCTTCCAATTGCCCTGATGTTTTTTGATTCACTCAAATGTTACTATTGTTGTTGATACACCAAAAATATTTTAATTTTGCTATTCCTGGATTTGTAACACTTTTCTTAATTTCTGCCTATTAGGAAGGAATAACCGTTAACACATATCTATTTCTCCCCTTTCCACCTACAGAAGTAACTAATTCTCAAAACAGTTGCGAAAAATAAAGAGCTCTATCTTACAGCTAGGGAAAATGAGGCAGAGGGGGTTTAACTTACTACTCCAGTGTTGTTCTGTACATCAGTGGCAGAACTAGGATGAGAAGCCAGAAGCTGAGCTGTCATGAACTGCCAGCCCTAAGCTTATGGCACGGCTCCTATGGTAAAGTTAGTCAATGTTGTGTGCTGAAAAAGGCATATATGGTTTTCATCATCTTGCAGAGAATTAATTGTGAGGCGAGAAAGCTGAAACATTTGGATGGTATGTGTGGAGCTGATATGGCACTGGCACTTTTCTGAATCTTGTCAGACACCTGTGGCTGAAGGGACCATGCTCCCCTTCTGCTGGTACTAAGGTTAGGTGGAAAGCACAGTGCAGTTAAAAGGTATGTGCCTGGAATACCAATGGTGTTGGACCTTTTTAACCCCTAAAAAGAAATGTTAAGGGAGAGAAGGTGGCCCTGGGGAGCAGAGAACAGAAGAGGATCACTCTACCTGTTTGAAGATTGTGAGTGTGATACAGCTTTCTTTAGCTCTGGGGAAAAAAAAAATCAGATAAATTTAAATTAATTTCAGGGAAGCAGCCAAATCTTGGGTGCATACTTGAACTTTGAATCTATTCACTTGTTCATATGTTCTTCCAGTTAATCACTTTTCTTTTGTTACCCCTATGAGAGAAAACTATCTGAATCCAAGGCAGACAGAGGGATAAAGAACAGCCCTACCTGTGGGCTGTTTCTACAAAAGCTAAGGGCTACTTTTAGTCTCCAGCAAGAATTTAGGATGGGCTTCCTTTTATGACAATCTACAAAATTTACAGAAAAAAATGTATGGCCAGTCAGAGAGCTCCTACTTGACAGATCTTTCTGCTCAGCCTTTGTTGCTGAGTGGAACTGAATCAGGGCAAAATGACTCTTTTTATTCTTCTGTAGCATGGATTTATATTCACAGGGGTAGCTCGTCAGTAGGGGTAAATTGTCTTAACTCTTTCGAAGGACTTGAGTTCTGCCGGTTGAGGTTCAATCCTGGCAAAAGGTGAGCACATGCTTTCAAACTCCATGACTTAATCTATGAAAGACACTGTCACCATGTGGCTGCTCCAGTCTTTAACTCGCTTGTATTGAGTTGCTCAGCTTTTTATTGATATTGAAAGGAGTTTCAACCCATTGTAAAAGATCTTGTTGTAACCCAAATGTAATAGTGTTTCTGATGTAATTATTTTTAGGTGTGAAGAATTTTGAGATGTGATAAAAATCAACTGAAATAAAATTCTTCAATGGAATTTTGGAAGTACTATTCTACTTCAAGGAACTTAAGTTTTATTTCATTATTTTGATGAATTTATTATATATACACTCATTTTAAAAGAAATCTAAGACCATGCTGATGACAGTGGTCTATTTTTTCTTCTGCTGCACGCATAAACATGTAAAAATAATAAATATAAAATGTACATAAATTCAGTTTAAAAGAACAGAAAAGGCAAGCAAAGCATGGGCTGCAGAAGCAACAGGAAGTGAAAAGGTGGTGAGAGTGAAACAAGAATGTAAATCACATTTTTTATGAGTGGCCACCCGGACGACAGAGTGCAGAAGCAGACTGAGTTGTTGTGAGAAATAACAATGAAGAGTGCACATGTAATAATACAAAGTGCCTAAGAGAGGGGTAGGGCCAGGGCAGTGGTGGGGAAGACTACCCTAGAGCCAGGCTTGAAGCAGGCTCATTGCTTACACTGCCTCCTGCTTCCTTTTTGGTCCCTCTGACCCCCCCCTTTTTTTTTCTTAAGTGAGGTTGGTTTTGCTAGGGATGGTCCAAAAATGCACCCTCTTGAACAATAAACACAAATGACTGTGGTGGTCCTGTCAGCTTTGGGTCTTTGTAAAATAACCAGTGATCCACAACACTTTCTGGAATTGATTTCACAGGCTTTCCCCAGACCTCCTCACTGACAGGCTGGAAAAAAACAAATCCCCTACTACCATTCGTGAATGCTATTAATTTTCCCATTATTGTAAATTCTTACACGCAAAGAGTCCTAAAGAGCTATCCCTTTGAAGCAAAGGTGATTTTGCTACTGAAGGAGTAACAAATCAAACACTATGCTCACAAACTCTTACGTTTTGAAAAGAACACTTCCAAATGATTAAATAGTTATGCATGGCAGGGACTTGAAACGTTGATGATTTATTCAGACTCCATAACCTATAGTAAAATATAAATTTTTGTTAATAGTGGCATAACTGTAACATTCTCTCCTCCTTCCCCCTCCCCCATTTTTTTCCTAAGTGTAGGACTTCCAAGATTTTTGGAAGAAAAAAAGCATCTGTTTTTCTGTATGTTTGCTTTTTTTATAGACTTCATAAATCCAGCAGGCTTCTATTTGGGCCACTAGGCCCTTTCAATAGAAGCATGTTTTCACTGGGATTTCCACATTCATAATTATTCCTCTCGTTTCTCTGCTGTGAGAAGACAAGCTGCTATTTCATTGCTTTGGGGAAGCTAATAATATGGTAGGCAAAACATCAGGAAAAATTATAATGAATGAACCTATACAAATTGTAGGGAAACACATGCTGCTGTTATAAAATGTTCCCATCATAAATCCCGGCAAATCACTCTGTGCACAAGTGAATAACTTTTTAACACATAAACACTCAATTAATTAAAGGTAATATACTATATACGCTCAAACTAGTGTGACACAGAAAAGACAGATTCAAATAATGGCATTCAAGATTGTGGGCCCAGTCGTGTCTGCCACAGTCCTCCTGAGAGATCTGGGAATAATAACACTGCAAAGTAACTCTGCCCTATACCTGAAGTGAAAATGAAGTTCTCAGCCTCAGCACTGCAATACTATATTATTGCATTCACTTAAGATGTAAGTAGGAAACTCCCTACTTTTTTTCTCACCTTATTTCATACAACATAGCAAATGTTTCCTCAGTTTCATGTAGGTCACCATTCCCTCCTCCTTCTACTTACTATTTCTCACTTCTTGGTATTTTTTCCATCTTACCCAGGATTTGTGGAAGATTATTTCCATTAGCAATCGTATTATTTGCAAGACCAGTTAATTTATTGACATTGCCCTTTCCATCAGTGACAGTGGTTCAGCTCCGCTAAAATATATCCGTTCATTTTGAGGTCCATGTTCGTTAGAATTTTTTGGGACTATTTTAAAAATACTTTAAAAATAATTTTTTCACTCTAAGAAAGAAAGGAGAGGCAAAACAAACAAACTTTGAAATGTTTTCAGTTTTCAGTTTTGGTTATGTTTGTGTCAAGATCAGACAGAGACTCACCAGCTGTAGAAAAATAACCAACTTGTACTCACATAGGAAGGTACAAAGCAAGGCTCAGTTCCCCAATGCAGGGGTTATTTAGTTTTCTTTTAAGTGGAAAAAGCTCCAGCAAGAATCACTGAGAGCAACTCACTAAAAACTAGCTAAAAGTAGTGACTTGAATGCAAGACTCTTACACTCAAGAATACTTCTGTTCACATACCTGCCTAAGTTAAATGATATTGCTGTATGATTGCACTTCTGTCTTACCCAGAGCACATAAATATCTCCTGCCACCATGGGAGAGTCCTATGGGGCAAATGCCACACATGGTCACAGGGAATCAAAGGGGAATCCTTGGTCATCCTAGGAGGGGTGTATGGGTTGCCACACCACCTAACAAAAATTCATCACCTTGATGGTCCTCACTTAGTATTGTCTTCCTAATCTGAGTGTGCCCAGGTTAGTTTGCAAGACACCTGGATTGATAAGGGCAGGGCTTTCTGAAGCGTATCATAGAAAAAAACACAGTACTGAGCACGTACCTGTTTGCCTCAGCAAGTGTGATTATAGATGAGGAAGTTTCATAAAAGATTACTGGCAGAGATGTTTCGAAGCCTAAAAATGAACTCTCATGCTTGGCCACAGCTACTTTAAATGATTCATAACTATTTAGGCCATTTAAAGGCTTGGTGGTTGCTGTAAAACTTTATCCTGTTAAACCTTATCCTTCACTTGTGACATTTGAAGTCTACTTCTAGAATTTATATCTTCCATTACCCTGCCCTTATTCGTCATGTTTTATAATAACTCTCTCAAGAGCATCTATTTTTAGCCATGGAAGTTATCTTATGCAGGTATGTTACCAAATTATGGTTATTTTCACGCCAAATTTCACACTTCAGTTGCTCCTTTGTCTACTTCTTTGCTATGTGAAACTTGATACCTTATGAGTTGCTGGTGGTGCTCTACTTTGTGTGTTACAATACTCACTGTAATGTTTGTCTATTTTGTTCTTATCTTACAAAAAATGGCTGGATAGTTATTAAAATAATTACAAAATTCAGGCACAAAAGCCGCCTGGGAAATTAGTAGCTTCTAGAACTGTACAAACATGTAAAACCAGGAGATCAAAATGGACATCACTCCATAATCTTTAGTGCTTATTAACAATGTCATACATTTGAAGGAATAATAGCTGACTAAAACAAGACAAAAGGAGGATCAGAACAGGGAATATACTTTTTGGTGAAAGCCAAATAAAACTTGAAACTATAGACTACACTTTTGTTATGTTTTTCCTTTTTAATTTGTCATTAATAATATACTGTTAATTAGAAAGAGCCTCTTATAGATTTTTTTTTTTAAGAAACTGTCCAAATCAGTAAAATTTTTACTTCATCTTATTGAATTCTGCCATTTGAAAAGCCAAAACTAGCTGCCTTTTAAATAGCATTAAATAGCATTGTGCAGATGGAAAGAGAAAATGTTGGAAGCCAATGAAACATAATTCCCTGAAATGAAATAACTGTGAGAATTTAAGGTACGTTATGTGTGATTACCTGTTCAGAATTTATTTAAGCTATCTGTCTGACCATTAGTCCACAATAACATGCGCTGCTTCCAGTGCTCAAACTGCCTTGTCCAAGGCTGGACTGGAGCACCGTGTTGTGCCATGTAGTTAACCCTGCACATGCAGTGAGTGCCTACATGCTTCTGACTTCTGGCAACTGATGAGAAGACAGACACTACTTACAAAACAGGGATTTTATACATAATACCTGCATGTGCACAGACACAGACAATAACAGTGACACTGTCTTAGAACAGCAGGAGGGGAAAAAATAGAAAGTAAACCACAGTCTGGAGTTCTCCAGACACATGCATTTGTTAAACTGAGAACCAGCCCTCTGGTCCTTCCCTTGGAAAAACTCCTGATGAGGAGATGACTTGCTATGGATTTGTGGGGTAAAAGCTTCAACGGAAAATTAAATCTGGCTTCTGCTGTCTGGGCTGAGGCTCCTTCCACTTATCCACTGACATGACCTCACTGGGAGCAGAGTTGATGGGTCGATGCAATGCACCACTGCTGCTTACTTGCTGCCTTGCCTCCTGTCCTCAGAGATCACCTGGTCCTCCACCCAACCCCAGGCAATAACGCCCACAGGGGTGACGCATCTAGATAGTCCCCAGAGACCAAGCACTGGAAACTGAGGCTTCCTGGACAGCAGCTTAGCATGGTCCTTCCTGCCACAAAAGATCAGACTGAACCAGAGGCTGATGGTGTCCAGAGCTAGAATAAAACATGTTAGCAATAAAATCTTCCATCAGAACATAAATAAATACCATTCAAAATCCGTCCTCTGGGCACTGTAACAGATTCATCTACCCCAGATGAGTGGACGGTGAAGTATTTCCTCCTTCTGCACTCCAAGTCTCTATGGTGAGCTTAGATACCAGACTGATAGACAGTGTCTCAAAGTCTTTTACATTGTCCCCTCCTAGTTGTTCAATAAATTTTGGGAGTGCAAAGTAACAACTAAGATATTGCATTTACATTATTGTGACAAAATACATATTTTTTTATAATTCCATGAAAACACATAAGGAAGGAAGGAGGAATTGTTATTTCCAAACAAAAGTAGTGTATAAACAAGGATAGAGCACATCAAAGACTAACAGTTCTGTTGGAAGCAGGTTTTGTTCTTGTTGCTAATAACTTCTATAATGATTTGAACCACTTTCTTTTTACAGTCTTCCAGCTGCTCCCAAAGGAAAATTTTCCTTATTTAGTGCCTCTAAAGTTTCTTGAAATGCTTGGATGAATATTCCTATGTAAGAGCCAAAGATTATTTTATTCACTGAACTTCAGAACATTGAAAATGTCCCGACTGCTTAGGTAGTGACTTGATTTCGGGTCATTGTGAAGTAATTTTTATGTAGTTTGGGGAGAAGGGTTGTTTGGATTGGGTCCGGTATTCAATATGCTGCAGAGTATTACTGAAATATCGAAACTAATACACTATTATGTCACAGAAAAGGTGCATGTACATAAGTAAATGCCAATTACACCTCTATTATGAAATTAAACAGTGCCAAAGACCTTCCTGGATACTGGAGCTCAGACATCTACACAGCTAAATTGCTAGATGGATGGTTTTGGCCATGGTCAGCAAACACTTTCCTAAGCAGTTCTTGGGTTCAACATGGAATTCAGCAAAGATGAAGAACTAGCAGGGAGTTTGCATTTGGCCACTTCTTTTTCACAGGCTAGAAGGTTTAGTAATATGGACTTAGAACAGCTACACGCAAGTTTAATATAGAAATGTAGACATAATCCCTGTATAACTGTGCATATTCCTTAAGTGCTATTTGCAAATCAAACCTTAGAAATAAATATTACAGTCTTCACATTCTTTGATGAGCCAACCAGCAACTGCCTTCAGGTCATTACAGTTACCTTGGATACAGCTGAGAAACTGAATATGTCTGTCCTTCAGTATTTATCTAACGAGGGTTAATGGCATTTGTGTGTGTTTGAAAGAAAGACTATCCCAAGTTCTGAGGTGAAAACATTGTACTGATGGTTACATGCACAGTGAGTAAACTAGTCAATAAATAAAAGATATTGACATGCACTAGCATTTGTTTCATGAAAGCATTCAAAGATGGAGTCTATTATTTTCCATCAGACTGTAACCGTCATCATTTTTGAATAGGAAATTTCGACTGTCAAGACATTATTGTCTTTGTTGTCAATGAATCTTATCTGATCCTGTTAAAGTCAAGACACCAAAAGCAGAAGAAACGTCACTGTAGCTTATACAAGCCCTGTAAAGAAGATAAACATGTATAGCTACTTTACAGTCAACCATCTCACAGTTGCATTCAAGTACAAGAAGAATATTTGTAAGCCAAACTGAGTATGTCCCAAAGCAATTAAATTTCCAGTCTCATGTGTGTGCCTATAAAACACTTACAGAGATCATGGAGCACCCATTTCCACAGAGGAAATAGATGATCTTATATCAAAGTCTAGAGAGAAGAGTAAGAGGAGCTAAAACCACGGAAAATTATAATCACAGATTAGTTGTCATATAAGCAGAAAGACATGGAAAGTGATGTAAGAAAGAACCTTTTCTGAGCAAAACATGAGATCCTTCTTGGTATAACCTTAGCTCTGATTTTCTTGTCTTGTCTGAAATTATGTTCCTCTTATACCCATGTAGTTATAATAACATTTTCTGGAGTAACTTTAGCCATAGTTCTAGCTAAATTCAGTGTTTGCTTGTTGAGGTGATAAGAATGTACTTAAAATCAACTTAGAGGGAATGCACTGATAAAAAAAAGATTCTGTTAGATGTGTGATTGTGTTAAATTTCCGGTTTTTAATATTTCAGAAACAGACATGATACTGAGAACCAAGTTCAGTGAAGGTTCTGCAGTTAGTGCGAGAGTCAACTAAATCTTTGCTTGTGCCTATCAAAAAGTTAGATTATTTTTTCAAAACTTCATAAAATTGTGAAGCAGAAAACAGCTAGTTGGAGGGGACCAGTCAAACACGAACAAAATATTTCTCTCTAGATGATAGCATTTAGATTTTTTCAAGAAAATAAATACTTTGAGAAAAAATGAGAATCCCATTTTCTCTAACACAATAAGGTTTCATCATGAGTTAAAGCTTTTAGTCATGTTTTACTTGTCATCCAATATTGCAGATTGGTGGTTATAATAATAATTAACTACATTATTGATTCACATCTAATCTCTATGAGATTTAGCAACGGTGACAGTAAGTATCCTTTTGAACAAAGGAAAACAAACAACAAGACCCACATAGATAGTTGGGGTGAAATTCTGGCCTCGTGGAAGTAAATAGTAAAACTCCCGTTGACTCCAATGGGGTCAAGATCTCTTCCCCTTTGCCTCCACCCACAGTGTGTAACCACAGCTGTGCTTTTGCTAAGCAGCATGCAAGAACAACTTATGAATCACATCTGGTGACCCTGTTTGGCATCCCAGCAGAGAAAACATCAGGAGTATTAACCCCTTTGTTACATAAATTAAAATGAAGAGACTTTTGGACCCCTTGGATAATGCAAAAATCATGGGAAAAAAAATAAAAAGAGAATAAAAATATTTTTTGGGAACTAATAATCAGGGCCACAGTGAGGGAGAGAAGCTACTGAGGTGCTGTAATTACAAAATTTAAGAACAAACACATTTTTCTTTCTCTTTTAGGTTCAGCTGCCCATGTAACTTGATAAATTTATTTGGTTTGTTTCCACTTGTTCTCAATGACGTAAGCTGGCAATCGCCTTTGTAGAATTCCAGGCTCTCTTGAGTCAGTGTCTTGATCTTCAGTCAAAACTTCTTCATTTTCCAAGAGCCTCTTAATTTTCCATTTCCTCCTTGGCAGAGCTTAAAACCATATCCAAAAGCTGTATTAGCATTTTTTCACCTGGGACATTGGAATTTCCACCGTCACTGGGCTTATTTCCCTTTTATGTCTTTGAAATCTATCTTGTAAAAACCAAAAGTTAATATCCAACCCTCTACTTTTTTTTTTTTAAAATTTTCTTTCTTTCTTTCTTTCTTTCTTTCTCTTTCTTTCTTTCTTTCTTTCTCTTTCTTTCTTTCTTTCTTTCTCTTTCTTTCTTTCTTTCTTTCTCTTTCTTTCTTTCTTTCTTTCTCTTTCTTTCTTTCTTTCTTTCTCTTTCTTTCTTTCTTTCTTTCTCTTTTTTTCTTTCTTTCTTTCTTTTTCCTTACTTTTTGTTTTCTTTTTGGTTTTGGGGTGTGTGTGTATATTTTTGTCTGGGGAGGAATTTCACAGTCTGGAGTTTAGATTATAGCTATCTATATCCTGGCCTGAATGAGCTTTTGGGATACAAACATGCCCAAAACAAGGCATCAGTTATGAGAATCTAGAATGCAATGCTGTACTCATAATAGGCCAGAAAGAGTCAAATTCCTGTATTTTAATGTCACTATGAAGTTTTAGGCTTGTTATTTAACATATAAGACTTGTTATATGTGGAGAATTTTAGAGAAAATAGAAAAATGCACTACAAAGAGCGTTACAGACCTTTATATGTAAGTATAGAAGTCATCTTGGTTCTCCTGACATCATTGGAGCCGTTGCCTTCATATTGTCCTCATTGCTTCTATTAAAACAGATTTCACCAGGCTGTAGAACATGTTAATTATATCTAAGGGATGAATCACCGATTTAGCATGTCTGCTGGGCCCTGTGAAGTCACAGAGCTGAATTCTACAGGAAAGTCATCATCTGTCAGAATTGATAGCACCCTGTACATTACAAACGACAGTGTATTAGCACAGTGGGCATGTCTACTCGAACTCTAGCTCCGCTAAGCATTTGGTCTTTCAGCCATCTCTTTTGAAAATGGTATCTTTGTTGTTTTTTTGTGAGCATTTGGGTGCTCTTTGGTGGGATCAGGGCCAGACTTTCAAAGATATGCAAGTGTCTCATCCCACTGAAATAAGATGCTTCAGAACAGGACTTCAGTACAGAAATACTTCAGTACAGAAATAATTCTAAACAATTCTATCTCTTTAGGTCCAGAAAAGCAATTGAAAATATAATTACAGTTATTTTCCAAGTATATGTTAAGAAATTATTAGCATTTTTTTTGCTTGCTAACGTATTGATGTGAGATACAAGTTGGAAAAAGCAGAACTATTTTCAACAGATAGAATATGAAATTAAAAAGACTGTCTGGAAAGGTTAGTACAAGATGTCTGTATTTTGAACATATATGAATGACCTTTCCATATTAGTTTGACAAGTATGACAAGACTTCTAGGACATCTGTCAACTGTAGGTAGCGCAATGTCTTACAACACTGAAGAAGTAATACTAGATTATAATAATGCAGAGGAATTAAATAAATACAGAAGTCAACACAGGAAAAATGAATGGAATATATGCAGCAAATTATTCCTATTTATAAGAATACTAGTGTAGCTTATAAGCTACTGACTCTCAAATAATCAAAATTATATTAAGGAATGCTGTTTGAGAACTTCACAACTTTATATTTTTTACAACATTTAAAAACATTTAGCCCTGCAGATACTTTTGATCTTGGAGCTCAATTCGGTATGAAAGCACACACTACAGTTTCAATAACCTATGACAGAATTTCCTATCATGCAAAATCATACTAATAATATCAAAGTGTGAAGTGTCAGCAGGCACAAACAGGGCAACCAAGACTAATAAATGGGGCATTTCAACTATCTGCATAGAAATTCATCCTTTGTAATGGGTGATTTAGAGAAAGAACTTCTTGGCCTCTCAGACTATATTTTTATAGCAGTTGGTTCTACAGCACATGTGAGGAAAAGTTACTCTGTCCTATGTAATATATAAGTGTTGGTTCAAGAAGTAACTATTGCTGAGCCACTAATTAATGGTGACCACAGCATAATTAAGTTCAACATTCTCAAGGGAGTGATTGAACCAAATGTGGGACTGTGACACTGAACTTTTGATAATGAAATTTTTTCAAGAGGAAAGTTAGTTAGAAAACCCTAAAGTCAAAAGTGAGGAAATTAAAATCCTTACACTCAGCATGGAGGTTTCTTAGGCATCCCAGGAGTCACAAAGGAATGAATGCACCTTAACAAAAAAGAAAATAGAAAGCCAATTAAAAGCTAGTACAGTTTGATTGCAAGGTTCAAGATGTTATTTAGGATAAAAAGGTAGCCTTCAGAAAACAGTAATCTAGTCCAAGTGAAGAAAAGGAACAGATATCGTATTCTATGGTTCTATATTATGGGATATGAGAATTATAGACACAAAAGGTAAGGTATAAGATGAAGAGTTGTAACCAAAAAGTTTAACAACATATTTGTATGTGTCTCAATTGGGAATTGCGTGAGAAAACAGGCTGATTAATTTTTTCATCCTTGAGAAATAATGGACAATATAGATATTAGAGAAAAATTAAAAATAGTATATTAGGATAGTTTTCAGATGTGGTTGAGGTATCTGTAAAAAAGAGTTCAATCAAAGAAATTCACCATCAATACAATAGACTGAAAAATTGGAAAGCACCAGTTCACACGGCCTTCCAAGAACTTGCGTGCAAAAATGGGGTGGCCAAACTGGTAGTAGGAAAGTACAGTTTTGTGTGAACTGTGATTCTAAGCTGAAATATGGAACAGTAGCAAATATTTAAAAAGTATGTGAGTCACTTAAAGAATTACAGGTGACTTTAAGCAGAATAATTCATTAGAATAATCAGTAGGAAAAATGCTAAAAGTTGGTTAAGTAGTTTTTTGCTTCCCTAGAAGCTGAAACAAACCCCTCATGGGAGGCTGCTGAGGAAATGAAGAAGCCCCTGGCTAATGGCTGGCATGGACACGGGGGAGAAATGGAGCAGAAAGTGGCAAAGAGACAGGAGCTGGTGCATGGCGGCAGGTGAAGAATGGGTCTAACAGCATCAGGTTGAAGATCTGCCCTGTCCCCTCTCCCCCAGCTAGGTCAGTGAGTGATTTAGCATTGGCTTGAACACAGCAGGATCTTACCTGCAGGCTCTGGTTTGGGCTCCGAACCCAGACATTACGCTGGTCCCATCTGTTCAGCTCCTGGTAGTATTTGCCATTTAAACAGGACTGTCTGTGTCTGACAGATACCTCTAATTATACCTGATGCTCCTTATGCATAAGCCAAAAAAAAAGTTGAGTGGTGTCCTGGTATTTTTCTCATGTTTTTTGACTCCAATGCCTTTGTCACTTCTGCACTGCAGTAGCCCATCCTCTTCCAACAAAACTGACACTG
Organism: Pampusana beccarii; assembly: GCA_013399365.1. Lineage (NCBI taxonomy): Eukaryota > Metazoa > Chordata > Aves > Columbiformes > Columbidae > Pampusana > Pampusana beccarii. Next base: position 182,290 of record VWYH01004160.1, on the reverse strand, counting down.
GGATCTGAGTTCGCACTTAAAGGCTTTCTACACCAAGGCCTCATTAAACAAGTCAGATAATGAAAATAACATTAATTGAGCAGTGTCTGCTGGAAGGATTCAATGATGTTCCAGTGAGAACAGAAATCAAGCCCTATATTTTATAGACTGATTTTTGAGATATCTAATATACCAGAATGAGTATGATTTCATTCTCCCTTCTGAAGGATACAGACTCATGATACCCTTTGAGAGACGATCTGACTTTATGGAGAGAGGAACAGAAAACAGAAAGAAAACACATAGCCGTTTTAAACAACTTATGCATTTCTAGAACCATTTTCCTGAAAAACATAACGTCCTAGAGGAAACATGCAGTTTGTGGTGTTGATGGAAAGGGCTTACTCACACTTAGTTTTGTAACTTGCATAACTCAGTCACTTATAGTTTTGCTTTTCATGGATAATGCTGTCACACCAAAGTCATGTCAACAATAATGCCTTTACACCAATCCATAATGTTGGGTGCTTGGCATCTACATACACGCAGTTCATGGTGCTCCTATCTAGATAATAAACCATTGGACCAGAGACTACATTTCATTTATCTTGCACCTTTACATCTTCCCATACACTAATCCATTTCCACTGGGATCTGTTTTTAACAGTCTGACCCTCCCAGCAATTAAAAACAGCTGCCATTTTTTTTTTTACACAAACCTGCCAGGAAAATATTTCTTGCTTTCCTCACAAATGTGGAATTCTGAGCCACCCTCCCACCCCCAAATTACATTGGACTGATTCCCAGTCCATGTAATGTTCAGTCCTGGGCTAATGACCGGTTTAAGTTTCAATAACCCACAGTTTTTTAGGACCAGAAATAGATTATACCATGGTAGAGATGGGATTCCCTCTTTTCCAACAGGATATGGCCTTCTTTAATTCTACTAGGTTTGGTAGAATATAAAATATCGAGGTTTAGAAGTCAAAGCTATATAGGCGATGGTTAATGTTTTAAAATATTTTATACTGGTCTGCTGCCTACAGCTGCAATGGCATCTGAGGCCCCAGTGAAAAGCTGTTGCAGAAATGCATGGTCACGGACACCACTCACCTCCAGCACTTTATGTTCAAAAGATGGAAATGGGAGAAGGGAGGACAAGTTGCTGAAATGAGTTAATTGTAGTCCTGCAGAAACACAGTTAGTACTGAGCTGTGATTAAATGCCATGTTTCAGCTCCTGACCTACTGTTCCAGTCTTGGGAAAACACCAACTCCCCAACTAAAATTATTAGTTTTAACTTTCCATTTTTCAACTGAAGCTGGGGCATGTGAATTTGTGGTCTTTAGGCAATGTGGCTTTATAGTCAGTGAGAAAAGTAACTCCAGCAAAGAGTTTAAAAATCCTGCAGCATGTGTAAACGAGCTTATTCGTGTCATGATGTAAACCACCTGCTGATGTGAAGTGTCCTGACGGTTTTATTGCTGCTCCATGGTCAGCTTAACTCATGAAGTCAGACATACATGACTCGTGCGCTCATCTTGTTCCCACCGGCACCCGACACTTCATTTATCTGCTCTGCTAACATATGCAAAGCCCATCTATTGAAAAGATGCAAGCGCTGATATGTTTTTACAGTTAAACTTCACAGTGTGCCTGTCACCAATACTGAACTAGTGCCTCTCACTGACATGTGTCTGCTTTCGATTTAAATTGTTCTCAGACAAAATGATATGTCTACACTGTAGGTGCAACTTGGCTGAGAGGGCAGACAGCAGAACATCTCCCATGACAAGAGGAGTAAAATGATTGTTTAACCGCTGCCATTGGATGAAAAACTAGCAAATTGTATTCTTAAGTAAAGCATGGGTGTTTTCCTCATAAAAGCAAGGGAGACAACAGGCTTCCTGGCCTATGAGGAGATCCTCTATATATGATAGGTGTGATTTGTACTGAAAGAAGGGCCTCCTGCTCTCCAACCTTTCACGGCTTTGGAAAGATAGATCTGAATGAATCTTTGCTGTGTTCATCTCTGGCTGTGATGTTCAACTCATCCTACACAAAGCTACACCATCTTAAAAAAAATATAGGGTGTTGAAAGCATCTCTGCAAAGGTTGCAGTAAGTTCAAAATAGTGCAGAGGTGACCTTCAAACCACCTTTATGTAGAAGTCTTTGGTCTCTGCTTTTGGCATATCAGCTGCATTTCTAGATTTTCCTCAGTAAATTCAAATGAGACCAGCTTCCAGCGAACTATGTAATTTTGCATGTAGGTATTTCTCCTTCATAAAAACAAATGTTTGTACATATCTGTTTTTTCTTTCATGCTTACATGGCTTTGTTTTCAGCAAATAATTAAAAAAGTGATGACTTACTGCACTGCTTTTTTAAATCTAGTCACAAGCCACAATCGCTTACAGGAAATGGAATGTTTACTTGAGTTTATTATACAAGGGTCTGGATATGAGCTGTGGGATTTTTACACCGCATAGCAACGGTATTACAATTTATTTACATCTTCATGTTGGCAGCTGCACAAACTCTTATGAAATAAGACAATCACACCTTAGGGAACAGTAATTATAGGCAAAGGTATAAATAGTATAAAGAAGTGCACGCATTTGGCACTTAAGTCGAAAAGAATAGAAACTATTCTGGCAAATCTTCAAAAACACAGTCTCTTGTTCATTATGAGGGCATGAACTAATTAAACCGAACTTGTCAGAATCAGCTGCATGAATAAATTCTAGTCAACTCTGGCATAGTCATGCTCCAAGCCCATGAAGAGTAAAGTTGTTTTAGTGATGTCATAATTTGGACGTTCAGAGTATGATATCACTTTTGACAGAATTTATGCAGAATTAATACCATATGTATAAGCATTAATAAGTATTGAATTGAACACCCAGCGATAAGTCTGTCGGTTTCCAAAGTAACAGTCTGTTTTTTTCTTCATAACACTTACATTAATGTAGTATCAGAAGGCAAATTTAAAATACATTTCAACACTTTTATAAAAAAGCAGTTAAGTTTTACATCTCTGCCTCTATTTCAAAAGCTGTTTGCATAAGAAAAGCAATTAAACTTCAGTGCTACATTTTTAGTAGTGACAAAATCAGTGTTGTAAGAGAAGAATTTTAAGGCAATTGTAAACTTTAAAGAAATTGTCAGCATTTGAAAGCCCAAAGGAGAATTCCTCTGAGGATCAGTTGCTCCATTTATATATCATTTTTTCTTTTTATACAATGAAGCCTGAAGTTAAAATGTTGTTGCATTTAGCAGCTTGTTAGTTCCTAGTTGCTGTCAGTGACCAGGTGTTACTCTTTCCTAAATTCTTTGGCTGACTCACATCTCCTTCCTTTCCCAGCCTTGATATGTTAAATACTTTCACTCTTACCCATGATGGTTTCTAGGGTCTTCCTCTTCAGTTTTAATTCTCCTCAGTATATAGTTATATTTCGAGGATCTACAGCCAAAACAGAGATTCTACCTTAATCTTCAGATGTGGGGGTGAGTTAAAGAGCTAGTGAACAGAGGTTGAGGAGGGATATGGCAAAGTTTGTCAACGGAGCTAAAAGAAAGAAGTAAAAACAAAAGTTGAGCTTGGGGTGAGAGAAGCTCTTTTGATACTGAGTACTATTTTAATAAACTCGGAAAGGAAATTTGACACTGACAAATGTGAAGAGTTGCACATGAGGAATGAGCCTCAATTCTATATTCATAGTGGAGGAATCAGAACTAAGTGTTGAAAAGAAAAAAAGATTCTGGAGTTATAAGGATATGAAAAAGTCAGCTCCACACTTAGTACTAATAATAAGAGTAAATCAAATATTAGGAATGAGTGAGAAAAAAGTCGAGAAGCAAAGAGGAACTCCCATGAGCATCTCTGGTCTTCCCTTCTCAATGAGGGTGTTGAAGAAATGTTAAAGATAGTGGAAATGACAACAAGGATGAGGAAAATAAGCAAAAGCTTCCATGTGAAGAATAATTAAGCAGACTAGGACCCATCAGTCTAGGAAAGAGGCAAGTGAAGGAAATACGGTAAAATGATTGCTGACAAAGACAATGTAAATTGAGAATATAACCAGAATGCTCTCAAAATACGATAGACATTATAACATAGTAGTCTTATGTGTCAGGTTCAAAACAAATAGAGGAGGAGTAAATTAAGTCAGAATTTTAACATAATTTGACTGTAGAATTCATTGCCGTGGTCTATGTGTGGTAGAAGACAATGATACAAATTAGTTTGTAATGATACAAACTTCATTTGGGTCTTACCTCACAAGCCTGTCCATATGGACAATGCTACAGTGACAGAAAACGGTCCTGTTGATGGTCTTGCTTTATGTGTATCTATATGTTATTGTTCAGGATCTTCTGATGTGTAAGTACTCCTGACAAACAACGGAAACTGAAACCAGTATGTCTCCTATTTATTAGTCTGCTGAACATTTATTCAGTGTGCTTGAGAAAGGGCAGGCATGGCCAGGAGCAGACAGAAGGACAAACTTGAACAAAATGGCTTTTTGCTGGCTGGGCAATAAGCAGGTTTATGCTATGCAATGGGATCATTCTGCCTAGGCAGTAAGATGGGGCTGGATTCAGAGTTGATTTACTCACAGCCAGTCTCTTCTGTGTCATTCTGTATCACTAGAAATGCACCATTTTCCTTTCTGATCACATCCAAAATCACAGCTCGAAAAAGTCAAATGATCGACTAAAATGTTTATTCTCTCTCTCAGCTGAGTGCTTATTGCCAGTAGTCCTGTTCGGTGCTAATTTGCTTTATGGAAACATTCATAGTTGTCTTTGGTTTTATAATGGATACAGTATGTTCTGGAGAAATATTGGGTTTGGTTTTAGGAAAAGATTATTACAAATGACGGCAAAATAAGGAGAAGATATAATTTTCTTGCTGATGATTAAACAGCTATCTGAAGTAAAGATTATTTTCAGCTTTCCTTGATGCATCTCCCAATTTTGACTCCTTTCCAAGTTCAGTAGTTTTAAACAAAGAACAAGTAATGATCTCAAAAGGAAACCAGTGTTCATTGCATTTGCACCTGCCTTGGATTCCTCCCTTTTATTTTCATACTACCCCTCCGGGTTTCTGATAAATTCGTAGTACGTTCCGGGCTACCTTTTAATCATATACCCACAAAAACACAAATCCGCATGGGAGATTTCACAGAATGAATTAAGTATGCAGAATTCCTTTATTGCCTAAGTAAGAAAAGCAGACTATCATTTACAAGGAAATCAGAACATCAAAGAGGTAAAGAGAAAGATTTAATTATACAGCAGCTACACAGTTGTTGCATCTAAAGGAAGGATTTTGCTTTAGTTCAGTCTTAAAGATTTTGGATGCTGTAATATGCAAGGAAAACAGAAAAGGACAGTGAGGAACAAGTATGTTTTTTCTATTTCAGCAGCACCAGACCAAACTCTTATTTCTGGAGTCCATCAGACACTGATTCACTCTAAGGAATTTAGTTCAAACTATTTTTAAACTATAGTCTGGAGCCACTGTCTTAATTTATGTACTTTGAAGTTGAATGGTAATCACAAAACCTGTAGCTCCTTCCACTTCTAGTGGTATAGATGTGTTTGTTCAAGTATGTAATGTTCTGAGTGACTTTTTTCCTCATTGCAAAGTGTTTCTCCCAAGCATAAACATCAATATGACTGCAATTTTCACATTTCTAGTTCCCTCACTATAGTGGTTTCTGCACCAAAATTTTCAGAAGTCCCTTTCTTTTTCTTCTGGGAGTCTTCCCTAGATGGGAAAGTTTTTGTAAAGAGGAATGTTTTACATTTTACTTGCTTAAGCGAGCAAAGTCTGGACTTGTTTTGCCTTGCAGAGAGGAATGGAGTGGTCAGAGCTATACGTGAAAACATTGCAAGTATTGGTATCTGTGGGTGAAACATGTCTTCAGTGAAGAAAAAATCCTGAACTCTTAATTGGGTTAAGAATTTCCCTCGTTAGGATGAACAAAAAACCCAGAAGGGTCTTGAGGTAGCCAGGCCACCGCAGTATGTTTTACAGAATAGAAGCAAGATCTTGTAATGGCTCAGTTTCTGTGTTCATCATCCATGAATCTGTGTGTGAGAGGGAGAGAGGACTTAATTCGTTTTTGGAGACATAGCCCTACTGCCTAGCATTGTAATGGAATGTAACTGTATATTTCCCCACAGGGTTGGTAACTGAAAGACAGTCCAGTCTGGGATTTTTAAACATGATATTCAAATATTACTTTCATATTATATTTGGTATGTCTTCCCATTTGTAGCTATAAAGTCCAGACTCATTTTCCACTTGGGCTTTGCTTAACAAACTCTTCTTGTGTGTTTCTTACTCTGTTTTTGCATTGTTGGAATGAATTCTTTCCTGAACTTCCACTAATATCAACCTATCAAAAAGGTATTGTTAGACATGAGGGACCTGGCTGAAATGTCTGGGTTTAAATTTGGCTGGTTTAATTTGCATTGAGCATTATGCTAGTTAAGTGCTCCCCCACCCCCTGCAAAGACACACACACACCCCCCCACCCCTGTTCCTACTCATGGTACAAAACTACTGAATTTGGTTATTAGATGTTGAGTTGTATACTGTCATGTCAGGCTCACATCAGAAATTTACAATCTTCCATATGTTCGTATACAAACCAAAGAGATGGCAGTGACCATGGGGTTTTATCCTCTTCCCACTGAAATCACCTGGAAATTTGCCATAAGCATAATAAGTAGTACTAGACCCCTGGTAAGGAAGGTAAGATCAATATGAATGCATTATAATGTTAATTATAACAATTAAAATTTGGACTAATGTCCAGCACTTCAGCAACATAAGCAACAGATAATCCAAGATTTCACTTTCCCAGGGAAATAAAATATTTTTCCTGGCCTCACATGATTTTCTTGCACACTTTTTACAGTGTCTCATGTATTTTAGGAGATTTTTTAAGAGGTCTTTCTTTTTTATGATCCTTTTGATGTGTTTTGTTTAAAATGTGTACTCTTAGTGGGTTTAATATGCCTATACAATGTAAAAGGCACCAGTAAGGTAAAAAACCTCTAAACAGATAAATAAAGAATACAAGAGTACATGGTTTTCCTCAATGTCAATCCATCTGCGTTAATAAGGGAGCTTTTAAAGGACAATGTAACCTTCTGACTTTTAAAACAGAGATGCCCAAACCTTCCTTGGTTGAGAATCATACATTACTTCAAATGAGTGAATTAATATCTTAGGTAATACATTTGAGCTCCGTTTTATTTCAAGTTAGATTTCCAGTTTAGGTCTGTTTAGGATTTCCAGATCTTTTGATACATAGCAACTCATTATAAGTGTCATTAGAGTTCTGCTGCATATTTCCATCTTTAAGAGGAAAACATTTCCAAGACTCAGAAAAAGATAAGTTTTTACTGCAAATGCTGCCTGTGTTACAAGGCTGGTCCAGATATTCCTCTGATACACAGAGTCTGTCTTTTAATTCCCAGACTAAATGAGCTGGTTATAAACTTTTTTTTTCTTCTTCTTTTTTTTTTTTTTTCCTTTTTCTCCATGGGCTGGTATTTAGTTTAAATAGTTCTTCAGCTGCTTTGGTGTTTACATCTTATGGCTTAGGAAATATCAGATAATCACAGTGCACTGATGAAGATTGCCTGCCTTAGGGCCATGGGCAGAAAGGTGGTCTGTGCTCCTTGTTTAGAAATGTGTTGCAAGAGAAAGAAACAAGAGGAAGATGTCTCTTCAGATACAGTTAGGGAATAGACACATAGCAGAAAAAAGCCATCCACCTGTGTTTGGCCAGAGTATTGCAAAACATTTGAGTTTGCAGAAGGACAATCATCCATGGATGAACCCCTGTTACTTTCTTCTTTTGTCTCTTTGTTTGCTCTATTTCTTTCTTTAATGGGTTGTAATTTTTAATGATTCTCTCAAATGTTGCAGACTCCTGATTGTTCATTTGGTTTTTAATTTTCTTTGAGTGTTGTGTCACCACAGCTGTCTTCTGCATGATTAGAGACAATCTGAAACGTGCATTCTGCACCTAACAGAGATGCCATAGCAATTGTAGCTTCAGAGTGTCCTTTCATACTCATCCCAGAATGATGACAGAGCTTGAATTTGCCTGAACTATTGTTGAATGTTCTGATTTCAGGCCATACTGACAAGATGTAGCCATTCCGTGCTTAAAATACAACAAAGCACAGTACAATAATCTAATTTCTCTATTATAACAATTTTTCTGTGATTGATTACTAACACAAATTCTTAATCTTTACTTCTGGCACAAATCATTTTTTTATGATAGCACCTTTATTTTATGAACCTCTCATTAAAACTATAATTATTTTTTAAATATTATTTACAGCGCAGCTATGGGTTGTTGAAGACAAAAGATGTCGAAGGAGCAAATAAGCATGTCTTTATAAGCAGAAAAGCCACTATGTCACAGAAGTATTTCTCACACCATATTACATCACCACTTATGGAATCACAGCCTCTCCTTTAGTTGTCTTTTAATGACAGAGAAAAACAATTCCTCCACAAACAAAAACGTCCCATAACAGCTGAAGTCACAGCTCAGTTTGCCTCTTGGCTGGGATATACATTCCATCTGGAGCTCTATCAAGACAGTGCAGGGAGGTCTGGCAGCTGAATAATGAACTCTGAGTAAATAGGCCACTACAACACATTGTTTCTGTGTTACTGGATTTCCACAACATGTCAGATTGGTTGAGCTTGCAGCCTGGATTCTCATCTCTCTCTAAATTGGTTAGCTTTACCTTAAAAACTCTCTCACTTGGAAAACTTCTGTGTTTCACTTCTCCTACCTTTAAATAGCAGAGATGTCTGCATCTGAGCCATCAAGGCCACCCCAGTGTTCTTTTCCTGACCAGGTGCAATAATGCCTGTGTTATCATGCATTTAGATGTGTGCTTTCTTAAAAAGGAAGAAACTTCTCCCGCCAAAAACATTACTCAGGGTAAATTCCCAGAACTGTGGTATTTAAAGTTTTGTAGATTAGCATCATTTGGCTTTACATAGATAAAACCATACAAGTGGTCTGCTAACAAGTATTTCTTTAATACTTATATATATATATTCTGAATTGTATCTGAAGTATTAAAGGCTGTTAAAACTCATCAGTACTTCTATGTAAATCCATCAAATTTCCAGAACTTCTGCTATTATTACCGTACACATGTATGAAAGAAAACATGTTTTTAAAACCTATTCAGCATGCTCATTATAGTCTAGCTGATACTTTAGCATGCACAATGAAATAATTTTTGCTTCCCATCTTTTTTTGAGAAGTCACACTGAAATCTGACCTGTCCAGTTATTCATATTGGCTGACTTGCATTTGAATCTATTTTGCATTTGAGGTACATCATTATCTCTGTACCTTGGCTCTGCCATGCAGCTTCGGTGCTGTACAGCTGTGGCTGCCATAATTAAGTGGAAAGAGGCATGTACCACGCTATAATTAATGGTAAGGAGACATCTGAACTTGGTGTGGTCCTTGTCTGCCAGAAGTCAGTAGTTTCGTAATAGGGCAGGTTTTTCTTCCTCATGTACTGGTCAGGTGCCTGTAGTCTCCCAGCATTGTAGTCTGAGACGCCTTTTGATGGCAAACATCATTCTTAGAGTTATGCCTCTGTGTTCTACCCAACCCACAGCAAACTTGTTTCTTCCCAAATAACAGTAATTGCCTCTGGGTGAGATGGGTTCCTCTCTCAGACTATAAATACGAGAGACACAAACTCATTAAACATACAGGACACCAACTAGTTTTCCTTTAACTATGCTTTTAGCTTTTATTGCCTACGTAAAGTTAATTACCAGGATTCTTCTATTTATTCCTGGATCATTTTAATTAAATGGCACTTCTCTGGAGACAAATATTTCAAACAAGGCTATGCTTTCTCTTTCTGGAAAAAAAGACCAACATAAAGTATGAGAGTTATAATATCCCACCTGCAGCAGGTCATGTTCAGACAGACAGCTATGCCCTGGATCAAATCCTACATAGATATACGTTCTATGGGGTGTACAAAATTCTCAGTCATGAAACATTTATGACTTGACATTTGGATTCTTTTTTTTCACACTGCTTGTAATTTTTTTTCTCATGCTATCTCTTCCACAGTGAGCCCTTGCCTCTCTTTGAATTTATCTGTTTCTTCACCACTGAGCCTGGATTTTACTTTATTTCCACTTAAATCCTTGAAATGTGGAATTCTTTACTTCAGGGGTTTAAACTAGACCCTCAAGGCTACCTTGGCAGACTTCTGTGTTTTTAGAGGATAGATTTTCTGTTTTGTTTAAGAAGGTATTGCAAGCAATGGCTCTTTAGAACTTTGGGCATGCAATAAAAAAAATAGAGATGACTAATAGCTATTTAGCAAGTAATGATGCCTTAGCAATATTTACCACTCTGATTTAGCCTCTATGACTCCATTACTTAGGATGTTTTCCTGAATTAAATTTGCCTCAGTTCTACAGCCAGCAGCTGTCCACAGGAAAATAAAAAAAATGTCCTGAATCCTCCAGAAATAATGATTTCATATTTCTAATATGTTCCCTTAATCGCACAATGAAAATGGTCTCTTGTGCCCTCTAGCATGTGGTATGTCATAATAAAAAGCTTCATGTCAAATAGCTAGAGAAATACAGGCAGAATAAATGAAAACTTTAATATTAATGGTTTTTCAGGATACTTCATTTATGTGTATGTAATTGATCAATAGAATGTATATCCTTCATCTGTGGAGTTTGCTCGGGAGCTAAAGTTGATAACCACATTGGGCCTATTTGAATGAGGATGTTCATATGAAGTCTGTGTCCGCTTCCCAACCCCAAACAGATTGTGCTGTTTTTCCATTTATGTCTAAGTGTCACAGTATTTTGTTTCTGAATGGTTAGGTTAGCTCCTCTTGAGACCAGCTGTTCTAAAAGATTTAAAGGAATACAAGGACGTCTATACTTAATATTTTTTAAGTTTTAATAAAACTAGTGCCTTAATCTATTTAGCCTAAAATCGCTATTTAAATCTTTTTCTGGAAGTTCAGTGGACTTCCATGTCAGCTTGCAACACACTTTTTCTCCCAGAAACTTTGCATTATTATGATGTTTTAAGACATTTATTGCTATGCATCGCTTTTATTTTTCTTTGTGGGCAAAAAGAAATATTTTTCTCCTTTACTATTTTAAGTGACATCAAAATATTTGCTAAAATTCTGCCAGTGCTCTTTGTGGCTTCTAAATAATTTATTCTTTTATTAAAGAAATTTGTTTTAATTTCAGAGTGGTTTCTGAAGATCAAAATGTAAATTTTAAATAGGGTATAAACAAATAAATGAAGAAGCATATCCTAACTCTTAAAGATCAAGTAGGTTTTTTTTTTCTAAAGCTTTCACCAATACTGAATGTAAAAAGGACTATGCCTGCTACACATCAACACTTCTGATCTGTAGCAATGTAAAAAATCATCAGAACTGCACTTCAGTTATACAGGAATTAGTTATTAAATTCTCTTATGTTGCCTCAAGACATTACTAGTTGACTTCTACTTTCATACACTGCTAAGGTACACTTCACATTATTAAAGTTTCACTATCATTCAAACAGTGTCGGAATTGATTGACACCAAAACATGATAAATTACACCTCCTGTGAATTCTGAGCTGTAAAACATCCAAGAACATATATTTATGGCAAAATATGTCTCTTCTAGAGTAAATACATATGTCATGTCAGAGATTTTAAGAACACACTAAAAATTTCTTTTTCTATGGAGTCTGAGATACTAGAACTTGAGACTTCAATAGAAAGGAGGACTTCTTTGACAATTTTAGAAACTTTGCATCATGCTCCACTTCAGAAATCCTCCAAGAATTTACAAAAGTGTTTAAGTTAATTTAAGTAATCATGTGAAAATTTCATGGCTCAAAAATCTATTTTTGTTTTAAACTGCAAATAATCTTAGAATTTTTTTTTCCTCATTCACTGAAATATAATTTATGGTTTTGACAGTCTTTTGAGATTTTAGTTTGCAGAAGAACCAATAAGTACATAGGACATGGTGTTGTTTTTTTTTCCCCCCCAGTATATAAAGTGCTTGGCTATAAAAAGTCCCAAGGAAAAGCAATTTAAAGAGGTTTGCACAAAGCTATAACCAGCTATTCTCCCTGAATCAGGTGCTTAGTTTATAGTAGTTCAGAAGAAACCAAAAGTTCAAAGTTGTAGTTGTTAAACATTTTAGACCTTTTTACCAGAAGTAGCCTACTAAACAGAGGGTGATGTTTAGCATGACTATGTAACTTTGATTTTTGTTTAAGCTCATAAAACATGAATTTCCTGATTTTGCTAGTCCCACCGTACCCAATAATATGGAAAATGTTGCTCTCCCCAAACCGTAGGTAGTTTTCTCTTGTATAAAAATATGTTCTAACCCTCATAGGCATAGTAAGATAAGCTGTAAAACAGTATAAATTTACATTTTTACAGAAAAAAATAACTAACTTTTTCTAACAAATTATTGCTTTAAATTTGTGAACTGTTTTGTTCGTTAAACTATGAAAAATGCTATTCTCATGCACAGTTTTGGAAATATATAAAGGGATGGATAAGCAACGGAGAAAACAGTTATAACATTTCACAAACTCTGTATAGGGTTTTTTTCAGGTTCTTTTTGGTACGTGCTGGTGGAAGCGAATGTCTGATCCTGTAAACGGTAACAAAAGACAGATATTTAGGTAGAGAGTTAAAATTTGTTTGATTATAAAATAAAATGTGTATGTTAGAACAATATGTGAAATATAGTGTACTTTTTTGCATAGAAGCCAGAGCGTGTTTAAATCACAGGAGTTTTTCTAAATAAAGAGCATGGGAACCATGGTACTGAAGCAGCTCTGTGGTCCACGTAGTCTTATTTCTGATAGTGTTCAGCTGCTACGGAGAAGGTTGTAACAGACGGACATAAAATCTGTCCTTCTTATTCTTAACCCAGTCACAAGTTGCTGACTTCTGCTTTCAATGAGAAAATTGTACAGACAGAGTGTGTTTTCTATAAACAAAATTTCCACTTCTGTTAAATAAAATCAAAAAGTTACAGAAAATATCTATTAGTCTCCTTTTTTAGTTTAGAAGTTTTAAATTTTCTTGTGAAAAATACAAATTTTTGGCAAAGACACACTTTTAATATTATTTTCTGCAGGAAATTTCTGTGGAGGTTTCAATGGATATTTGTTCTTATTCCAGTTAAACACTATAATTTAATATTCTTATTATTCATATATTTTTAATCTTGGTAAGCCAATGTCTTCAGTGATATTTTCTGGCAATCAAATTATACAATTGTGGATTTCTTGAAAAAGAATTTCCTTTATTCTGTGTGGTTTGTTTCATTTTCTTCAACTGCCATTTTGCATTTAAGTTGGAAAAAAAAGATGAAGAGCAGCTGCCTATGCAGTTTCTGTGCCCCATTCAGTCTTCTGCTTTGTCAGACTCTCTCTTTTTATCCTCATGTCTCTATTTTTTCTTGTGAAATGGAGGTATTCCCAAGTTTTGAAACTTCCTTTTTTCTCCCACTTCTTAACCTTCCTTGAACCTTTACGCTGTATTTACAGCCAGCATGCTGAACGAACTGTTTCTGGACTCATATTATGCCTGACTTTTTCAATGCAGAAAATGCTGCTGAAGGTAAGGAAAGGTGATGGACTGAGATAGAAGGCATGAGAGGTGATGGAAAGTAGCACCTAGTGTAGAGACAATGAGCTGAATAGATTTGTGAAAAGGGCAGGGATGAGGCAATGAAATGTGCATAGACCTTTAATAACTGCATGTACTCTATTATTGTCTGACAATACCATATACAGTTCACGCATATAGGGAAGCAGTAAAAGGAATAACACCCCTTCAGCCCATGTCACCATATTGCATCTCTGTAGTTCTTTCAATTTAACTGCCCTTCCTCCTATAGAATCTCAGAAACAGCTGCTCTGCACGGAGGTACCCACAGAGATATGAGCTAAGACTTTCTTTCTTTAAGAAAATTCTCTATTTTCTTACAATATGCAAGGTATTGCATTTTTTGAGCAGTAAGTAAGAATATCGTATTAAAAGAAAAATAATAAATACAATTATAAAAAATAAACAGAAAAAGAATAAAAAATTCTGAATGACTATTCCTGTTCTCAGCCAGCTCGAAGTAAACACTATAGAGATGTGAGGAATGAAGGCTATCTTTGTGCCATGTATTCCATTTACTAATAGACGAGAGGGTCATTCACAAATTGCATCATATGTTCACAAGTTGCAGAGGAGTTCCTGATGTTTGTTTTAATAAACAAATTTCATTGTCTACTGATAAATTGAACAAACCCCACTAGATCACAGCCCTCAGACTCCATGGCAAAAGCAAAAGTGGATCTTAGAGTTCAGCTAAGCTGACCTTCTAAAATGAGCTGGGAGAAAACAACTGTTTAAGGTCTATTCCAGCAGTGATAAACATCAGTCATCTTTAGGCCCAGATGTCCTAATCAGAAAGGCAACCACTACTACTAAAAAAAAAAAAAAAACAGTTCTGTGAAGCAAGTATAAACTGGCCAAGGTGTAAATCTGACCAGTTGAGCCTGGTAGCTGTCTTCCTAGGGCTTTTTCACAGGTAAAACTTTTTGCATAATAGTCCCCTTTAATAAAATATTTTGGTATAACTAATCCTTTTAAAATTACACTCAACATCTCAGAACCACTACATAGAAATTCCAACTGCAGCCAGAGCTTTTGAAATCCTATGCCACAGTGTGTTTTTTAAGACAACACGTAGCTGCTAACAGATATAATAAATGAATATATTAAGCACTATCCCACACACAGAATTAATTCAAACGTAAAGTATCTTACAAGAAATACTCTTGACTTCCCTTTTTGGTCTATTGTTTCATTAAATTGTTCTATAAAATTAGTGTTTTGGCGTTAGTCTAAATTATTCTATTCATTCCATTGAATTTGCATTATGGCCAAGGTTTCAAAAACATGCCTCAATTTAGAAGATCTAAGTTCTTATTTCTGTGTCTAAATGAATGCCCCAAGTTTAGAAATGGCCTGACCATCACAAAACGGATTCCACGGCTGTTGGAAGTGGTTAGTACTCAGTCCCTACATCACCCTTATCCCTGGGCTGGTTTTGGTGGTCTGTGTGGCCACTCTGAATGAGTCATTGGCTTCGGAGAATTTTATTTTGATGACTTATTACCCAGCACACTGTTTCAATTATGTTCACTGCATTATCATGCAAACAGTTATGCTGTCTCAAATGAAGCAGTACACAGAATGGGGAGAAGGGATTGTTCAAACTGGTATCACCCCAGAAAAACTCTTTTGTGAACCCATGGCCATAGAGGACATGTTTATGTCAGCAGGCTGGTTTGGAGACACGCTGAAAAATAATTTCTTATAGAAGTCTAAAAAGTTAGTGTTTTCACTTCTGAATGGAAAGGAACGAAAACGCATTTTTTGATGAATCCGGGAGTCAGGAGAGCCTTGTCCCATGGCCCCAGTGAGGGTGCGGGGCAGGAGTGGCTCTTCCTCACTTAAGGTCACAGCTGACCCCACAGCCAAACCCCAGGAACGGGAAGATGTGTGTGGGGCACCAACAGTCTCCTCCAGAAACTGAACAGGGAGTGCAGAAAAAACTCAGCGTTCATTCGAATGAGGCGAAAATTTTCAACTTTCAGTTTACTTAAAATTTTAAAGCAGTATTTTGTTTGGGCTTTATCCCAAGTGAACGTCCCTGCTTGCACTTCCTCTCACCCTGCCAACCATTTTTTTCTGGCTGACTACAAAGCTGACAAACCAACAAAAGACCACAGGTATTCATATGATACTAAGCAATATTTTGGGGGATCCAAGCCCATTTTTGCATTGCCACAATTTGAATTTTAGCAATTGCATGCCTTGAGAAGAACAAGAAGCCGTCTGCAGTTGCTCTTCCAATTCATTGTGCTATTTTTTTTGTCTATCTGCTCTTGCCAACACAACGGTACTAGATAAAAATCTATCCATGAAAGCTGCCATTGCCTTTACTTTTTCTCATAAAGGACCATTGTTTTTTGTTGGTAAAGGATAAAAAATCAACAGTGAAGCAGAGATGTGCTTTTAGAATTACTGAATATGAATGCATGCGTATTTGTAGTTAAAAATTCTAAGTATGCAGTGAAAAAGAGGCTTGTTAGGACTAAAAGTCTGTCATGATTTTATTTTTAAATATATGTCCATTGAGAAAAGTTTACCCTCTGTGAATTTTAGGGTGTAGTGGCATTCCCCTAGAGAAAAGATCACGATTAATTTATTCTGTACTTTAAAAACCCAGTTTGGGAAAATAATTACATGGGTAGATCAATCAGAAAAAAAACAAATAGAATGGTCTGGCAAAATACAAGAAAATTAATTTTAATAACTTGAGTTCTAAGTCTTCAGATTATTGCTAGCATTAGTTCATTATTTTACACTAATACCTAAGAGCGGTGGGTCAGGACTATGCCAATGAAACATGTGAGAATATATTAACCACTGTCCAGTTTGTTAACATTGTCCAAGAGAAAAGGTAGACTGGTGGAGATGGGAAGCTGTGTAAGGAACCATTGAGACAACACTGGTTAGCATCACGGTAGTTTCAATGTATGAAAATCAGATGAAAAAAATCTTCAAGCCTCATATAGTAAAAGAGACTGAAAGAGTACTGCAATATCTGTGTTTATAATTATGGAAAACTCTTTCAAAATATTGTGGTATACCACAGGAGAACGTATGCATGTCTTTGCTGGAAAATTTAAAAAATACCTATCTATGAAAAATTGCATAGGGAGAGGAAAAGCTGGGAAAGTATTTGACAGTGAAGACATAAATTTTGTTTGATACAATAGTGAACAATAGAAAAATATACAGAACTTAATGGAAGAGTATACATGGATTTATAGCACAGGAAAAGGACAGTTTAACTTGTAATATTAGTATTTTTATCACTTGTATTACAGTGAGGCTTAGGAGAGCTAGTGACATTCTTGTGTTGAAAAGGCTCAAACCAAGAATGTAATTAAAAAAATACTTAAAACTTGTTTTACCACTCTTTTTTTATATATCTTAACTTTGTATACTTTCGGGTCAATTTTCACAATAGCTTCACGATGTCTTTAGTTATGCTTGAAATTATTAAAATATATGAGAAGAATTTTGGTAATCTGAAATTATTTTTTGGGGTGAAAATCTCTCAGTCAGGAGTGCTTTGCAACCTGAAGTGAAATACTTTAACTTTGGCACCACCGCATTTGGCTTTTCCCACTCTGGAGGATATCTTTTTAGATGTTCTCCATTTCATAAATATTAATGTTCATTTTATGAACAGCATTTGCCCATTTTACTGCAGAGTAGTTTTTAAAAAATATCAAGTACTTTGCAGAAATGCCAAACATGGAGCTGTCTAGAAGGAAGCTCTACCTCCCAAGTTCCCTCTGGGTGTCATGTCATATATTTAAGTTCCAGCAGCCTGAAGTCTATATTTGTAAATATTACCACTGTATTTTTTCAGCTGAAAAATCCAGTCTGATAATCTAGGATCCAACTGGATTTGGATCAATGTTAGATGAAACCATACATTATGTAGGAATTTTATGTGAAATAAGCTGTCTGAGCAGAGCTTGTGGATATATACACAAGGCTCAATTCATCTGGGGAGGACTTTATTCTTATCATCCATCAGCCAAAGTGAAGTTCTCACTGTAAGTCCACTGTAGATTGTATTTAATATAAACTTCCTGAGTCGAATACCATTATTTCTAAAATAACTTGAAAAATCATTTGCATATTTCCCAGAATGTCGCTCTGGGATATTGGTCAGACTTTTAACCAGTATAAACCTGACAGTTATATCTGCTTCAATTATGCATATATTTTGATAGTCCCAAAAGCTTTGTAGGTTTGATGGAAAAACAAATTTTTGAAAATAGTCCCAAATGCAGTATCACCTTATAGAAAAGCGTTATCTCTCAAAATCACCATTAAATATCATGTCTGCGTGCAAAACCTGCATTGTTTACTGATGCATCTATGTAACACCCAAACCCCCAATTGTTAAAGCTAAATATGATACTGCTCTAAATTACCATTTAAATGTGTCTGAATATCCTTGATTTTGGAATAAAATGGAAATATTACTATGCTAGTAGAATAATTTACTTAGAGCTTCAGAACAAATTTGCAATACACTTCATGACAATAGAAATTGAGACCAGTTTCTCTAATAGCAGAAACACAGTCTGGTGCTGCAGATCATGTAGAAACACATCTCAGGAGTAATTGCACATTGATTCAGTAAAATGCCTAATATAGTTGACCAGATTTAAGCGCCATTTTAATACTGCTGTGGTGACAGAAATGTGCTGTTTTCCAGGCTGTTACTGACTGGTGTTAGCGTACTCTCTAGTGGTTGTTGCTTTCTGACAGATTTTAATCTGTTTTTCTTTTGTTGTTTGGTTTGGTTTTTTTTTTTTTAATATAAGATTTTTATTTTTTTTACCTTCTCCCTCTCCCCCCCCCCAATCTCCATTTCAACTGAAAAGTTTGTTTTTATACATTTTTATTTGGAAAAGTCTGTGTCACCTTTAATTCACTGCCAGCTTCTGTGTGTTCGTGTGTGTGCATGCATATGTGAATAGACTTACTTTTTGAATTTATTTTTTTATTAATTATTCAGAAATGCTAGACAGGGTTGTCTAGCTGGGTGTCATTTACTTCTCAGAACCAGACCACTCCCCTGGATGATAATTATAGTCTGCAGATGCCCAATTATGGAAAAATGATTTTCCACATCAGCATCTGCCTTCATGGCACTGTCTGTAAACAGTCGTGCTGGTAGTTTAGAGATTGCTTTCTGAGTGTTATATAGTTTGAATACAGATGAGCTTTCTACCTATTTTCTTTGACCTCTCTTCATAAAATAATAATATTGCTTTTTCTATGAATGTATGTTGAAATCTTCTTCAATCCCTTTTACCTTAAAGCAAAGATAGTAGTGCATCCTGATACTTCTAGTGTACCTTCTTACTAATTTTTTGGTACAGATTAAAGATGAACTTCACAAAATATTTTATTGGTATATGACGAAGCAGAAACTCGCATGATGATGTCAGATTTATTTCTATGAAACATGGAGTATTCACACTTTATGTTAGAAATCTGAGGCAATTTTTTGACCAACTCAATTGTGGGGGGTCTTATGTAAAGCTAGACTTAAGTTTGGATGAACACACGGTTACCCAGTGTTATTTAGTTAGCTTAATTAGATGAACCTCTCAACTATTCAGACTCTGTGATTTTTAGAACTCATCTTTATCTAGACTATGGAAAGGACAAAAGATAACTGAAGAGATTATGAAGGCTAATTCTGCTGATTTTCAGGTAATTTTGAGAAGACAAAATCTAGGTTTCTGANTTTTTTTTTTCTTATTTTTTTAGCACAATCAGTTCTGATTCCAACTACAGGCTAAAGTTTGTGTGGTAATATTATGCAGAAAACTGACGGTAAAGTTTTCATACTTGATTTGATGTAATAGGACTATTACCTCAGGAACACTTTTAGAAGTGTAGACTGGTTGGCTGCTCCCATCTTTCATTTCTACTTTTAAATGCATGGCCACAGGGAGCAAATTAGGTAAACTGAAGTTCTGATTCAGAAAAGTCAAACTGGAAATGAGGTCCACAGACTGACTGTAAGGAATATAAGATATTATTGGCCCTTGCTGGGAATGTGCACATGTATAGCAGGTGCACTAATGCCTGTTGCTCCTGGATACAGAAACGAAAAATAAAATGAGAAAGCCCAGAGCCAGTGTAATCTCACTTTTTCTAGACGAGCTAAAACTTTGTTTTCCCATAAAGCAAATTAGATATTGTAGGCTTCAAATTTCTAAATTCTCTAGCCAAGGAAAGCAGAGATGTCTCCCTTATTGCTTGGGCCACCTACTTGGTTCCTTCTCCCAACAAATAATAAGAAAAAGAAAGTGCAGCCTGATTGCAATTATTCTTGGATGTTTACACTTTATTCTGCTTTCAGGGTCTTTATGATGCAACTAAACTTCAATCAGGCAAGCTGGCCTAAAGTCACCCAAGCATCATCTGTAAGTATGATATGGTACAGAGATGACTTGCTGTGAGCAAAGGTGTATAACATTAGCTAACGCTGACGGTTTGTTGTGTCAGTGCTCACTTTTTCTTTGGAAATGCAACCTTATGTGCCTTTGAAATAACCTGCTCATGGGTTGGGGGAGGAGATCTGCTCACTGATGGAGCTGGCAGAGCTTTCGTTTATAAATAATCTAACTTTTATTTGTGTAGAGTGGTCAAATATTATTGAGTCAGATGCCTGGAGAAGAAAAGGATTTGCATTCAACACCTCTAGGCAATTGACTACAGTTGTGATCTGTTTAAATAGATCATGCTTGCTAATATTCCAGATGTCAAGAAATATTGTTCCTTTCACCTTCAACTGATCTTACTGCTGTATCAACAGGGATATTGTTGCAAAAATAAAATGATTGTTCTGGGTACTTTATCTCTAGGACTTCCTTTCATGAAAGTCTAATTTCCATTCCAGACCACATTAAGGAAAAGCCCATGAAGAAGCAGTGCTCTGGATTACTTTTTTCTTTGCATGCCTGTTAAATCCAACTCAAATCACTCTGTGATCTGGAGTGATATGATGTTAATCTCTGTAGTGGTATCTAAAAGAAAACACATTGGTCATTGTAGAGAATGCAATAGATAAGTGAAAAGAAAAGGAGGGAGAATGAGAAATAACAAAATAGCGATCAAAACTTGAAAGTGTTTCATGTCACAAAAACCTGCAACCGAATATCCTGTGGAAAATTTCCAGTGCAAATTGAAACTTAAAATGATTAACAATTGATTTTAATTAGCCTTAAATCAGCCATGGTAGAATTACCTTGATGACATCTAAATTGCTGTAACCAGGTGCTGGAGTTAACACTCCCCTGAGATGACAAATGAGCATTTACACTGTCAGATGGTTCCTTGCCAGCCTACACTTGGCTCACATTCAGACTTATTTTTCAGACAATTTTATTTTTTTCCCTATAAGAGAATGTTCAAATTATGCAATACTTTACTCAGAGGAAAAGTTCTTCTTTTTCAGTCGGTGAAAAGTGCAGCTTGTTTAAATCCTGTGCCTGTCACTGGAGTCGTGGGAACAGGTTTGAAGTTTGTTACCTTGCTGTTGTATTGACAACTGATCTCTGAACTGGGGTTAAAAGACAGTGGAGGGTTAAAAGTACCAACCAGCTCAGCATCTACAGAAATACAAACAAAAATGTCTTTATCACTTATAATATAAATGTTTTCCTACTTATCTTATAGTTTTCATAATTCGACACTGACAGGGTTTGGGTATATTATATACATAATTGGTTCTTGGAAATCTGACTGTTAGAATGACCATTGCCCAGCTCTGGAAATACCATGGATTTTTCCACACGATAAAGAGCACACTGAGATGGTACCTGTGGCCCAGGAGCAGGAAGCTAATAGTTAAATGAGCATTGTGGATAACTTAAGAACAAATGCAGTTTGCAATATTTTTTGCAATCTTTTTAAAACCTGAGAGAGTAGATAAAATCAGAGTTTTACTTTTGCTTAAAATTTCTCTGTTTACCTCTTCTTTCTTTACAAAAGGTTATTCATTCCCTCAGAATATTCTTTTTTGTTTTTCTTTTCTTGCTATTTATCTTTTGTAAACTATATATTTTGAGGAGAATTTTTTACATTTTGAATTCACAATATGAACTCATTAAACAATTAGAGAATTTTGTTACTTGGAAATTAATTTTCCTTTAGGGTTACTTTCTTTCTATTTTGATTTGTTTTGATTACTTTTCTTTCTTTTAATTAAACACACGTCTTTTTCATTTAAACTTAATGTCTTTAGTACAAGCAGCTCCTTATTAGTTTTGTCTTTCTATTCCACATCTTCCGCCTTCTTTACTCTTTTGTTGTGTTAGCTTGGGTTAAAATGAATCATCTTTATTTCCCTACCAGTGCTGGTTGCAATTGCTTTTCCTGTCAGTAGGAAAGAAGTAGTGAGTGAGAACTGCAGGAAAGCCGTCAGTTGTTTATTCTACAGCCGGTGCTATCTTAGAAGGCAGCTTCCCGAAGAAGCCGTGCTTACAGTAGCAAGCGAAGCCGGCGGTGGCTCATGGCTCAGCACCCCACTTATCATACCTGCTGCACGCCGGACCATCCGTTCCCCGCTGCCGGACGGTGGGTAGAACAGCCCCTTCGCCTCGCAGAGGTTCTGTCTGGAGCTAGCACAAGCTGCCTCCCGTTAATGGAGTGAAATAACCGACTGTCCTGGCTTGCTGATACATCCAGAGATTGTGGGCTGGCAAAGATCCACCATAATCACATTTTTATTTAATCATTTTATCAAATCCAAGGGCTGTGTACAGCAGCTCCAGGTAGAGCAGGAAGTTTGGGAAGTGATGGTGGCAGCTCTGCTGCTGTGTCTGTGTTGTGGGGCTCTCCAAGTCTTACCACCCCAGCTGAGGGACCTGAGCAGAAACACGAGACACCTGGAGGGAGGATGTTCAGATCGGGATCCAGACTCCGCAGCGTGGCTCTGGAGGGAAGGGACCCTTTCCTATTTAAAACAGTTCTTTCCTGCTCCCTAAGTCATATAGTTTACCTGTAACTGCTATATGTTATCAAAGAAAATCTGACCCCGAATGTACTTTGTTCAGCACTCCTTCAGGGATTGCAGTTTTGACCCAAAAGAGCTGTTACCTTCCTCAGACCTTTCCTGACTAACCAGTAAATTATGGAAAAACCCCTAGTTAATGCTTTTGTGACTGAATCAAACTCTTTTCCCCACAAACTTTCAACAGCATCAGTGGGGAGCTCCCCAATGGGAATAACCAAAAGCAGTATATGAAAACTGCAAGAATAGAGCTACCGATTCCCGCTGGCACGTGGAGCCAGCACTCTGAAACTGTATGCCTGTTACATATGCTACATGATAAAGTAAATGAGCATAATAAAGAACTGGAATTATGTGGGACATGAAGGATTGAAATCTCTGGTTGTGTGATTTTTCAAAATTGAGAGAGTGCTTTAATTTTTTTTTTTTTTGTTAGTTTTGTATAGTACAGCAAGTACAAGGGGGAATTTTCCAAAGGAAGTGCTGGAGATAGTAGTTAAGCAGTATGTAAATGCTGCAGCTATGAATATTGGATAGAGTTGTGGGTTATATATAGTAGTAAATGAGGAAAGAAAACAAAAAAATGCAATTATTAAGAAAATGCATGAGTTTCAAAGTATACAGTAAACTTCAGGCTTTTGTGTATAACTCAGTTTTTAAACGATATAAAATAGGGGAAGAAATTGGCATTTTTATTATTTCACAGCAGCCTTTGTGTTTCTGGCAGGTTCCTCTAACCTAACAGGGAGATCCAGTGCAGCAGACATTAGGACTCTGCCTTAGTCACTTCCCATTTTCTATAGATGTATTATGGTGTATTTTTCAGGACACACTTTTGCACATGTAACTCGTGTGCATTTTTTTTTTCTTTAAAAAAATAGCACAGAGTTTGCCTCCTGCAAAGCACTTTGGGAATCTTCTTAGGAAGCTAGCAGGAGAAATTTTAGTGTGATATAATATTTTTAATATTGCATGAAATTAGGAAGCAACAGAAGCAGTGTTATACATAACTTTATTTGAGTCTGCAATTTTTCCTGAATGGTTTCATGCATATAAATGGAATACTCAGGGACTGGCCATGTGTTAACATCTCACATTTCCTTTCCTGCCACAAATGCTGCTTATTATAATAGTATGAACTGAAATATGTATTTTATTGCTGTTCCAAATGAATAAGAAAGTAGAAACACACAGCCATGGATTTGTTTTTTGTTATTACCTATGTCTGTTTTATAGTCTGATAAAAGTTTTAGTTGACACAGCACTGAATAAATGTAGCCCTGTACAGTACTTTTTCTCAAGTATCTAACTTGTGAAATTTAATAAAATAACAATTTAAACAGATAAGGATTAATACAAATACAAAAACTATTAGAAACATTCACATAATTCAAAATAAAATTCTTGACCATTATCAGATGTAGGAAAACCACATAAAAATCCATTCAAAAAGTTTTCAAGATCCAATAAGTTAGATATAATAGACCTTTTTTCTCAAACACAAAAATAAATATTATTGATTTTATGAATAAATACATTTTCTTAAATGATTTAGAAAGCTCTGTTTATTCATATACAGACAGTGTTTAGAATATGTAGTAGCCAGTATGTCTGCAGATATATTTATGTTGGACTGTTTAGATTGGCTTCACCTCTGTAATAATTTATAACAGTTTCAATGTAAACCTGCCATTGAACAGGTCATAAAGGTCCTGCATTTTAACCATCATAATTTCAGATAAACCCACAAAACTATTTCTTGCAGGAAAGCTCTAGTTAATCCTTGAATATCTTTGGAATGGAATTTGTTTTTTTATTTAGGCAAATTTAAAGAGCAATAAAGACTGCATTTTAACTGTGTTTGATATTCCAGTACTGGTGATAATTTAAAATATATACATTTTGTTTTGTTTTACAGCAGTAACTCTTCATTGACACTTATTAATACAAAAATTCTGCCCTTCAATTGATTTCAAGTCTTGCTCAAAAGAGAAAGCTACTGTTCTTTTTTAAATGTTTCATTGTACACTAGGAATGTTAACATAAATGCAGTACTGTTTTCCACACTAAATGAAGATAGATCAATGCCATTTGTTTTTTTCTTGATAGAAATTTCCTAAAGGCATGGATTTCGGAAGTGTGAGAATTATTTATTTAATTTCTAAGTTGCCTTCTCCACCATTTTCTCAAAATGAACATTTTCTACCCTAATTCTAACAACATACTTATGTTCAATGAAATGTTTTTGTATATGAAAAGCTAAGCATTTTTAAAACAGTTCTATTTTTTGTATAAATATAATAGTATTTTAAACAAACAATGAAAAAGAAAAAATATACAAAAATAGATTTTTTTTTTTTTTTTTTTTAATTAGAGAAAGCTTCTGTCTTCTTTTGAGCACCTTCCTTTTCCACCCTAACATCAAAGGGGGTTTGCCTCATGCTCTCTTAAACTTCAGATCTTACCCAGGAAGTTCTGCAGTTTCATATTGATCAGCACTCAAACAGGGGACCTATAGGAGAGCTCTCACTCTAAAACTGTGCAATCACCCATGAGAAATCAATGGATCTCAAGCTTAGTTTCTGTAAATACACAAAGTTCCAGATGAGCTTATCTTTTCACGCAGGTTTGCCATGTTGTTCACCACTTGGCTGCTCCACTCACCTCTTTATTAAGGCAGTCCAGGGTTTATGGTGACAAGCACAGGATGCCTGCAGGGTGGCTGCAAGAAATTGGGCAGAGCTTTCCCTTTAAAATGAAGAAATTAAAACCATGTGGCATGTTCACTTAATAAAAGACTATGTAGAGCTCTGTCCAGGCAATGTAGCTATTAGCTTTTCACCAGTTTTCAATGCCACATGGACAATATTTCTGTTAGTCCTTGTCTGATGTCATCCCTCTAGCCTCTGATGTCCAAATTGTCCGTAGAAAGATGGTTGATTGGCTGAAATGGGTAATGTAGAGGATTATGTATGTAGGGGGAAAATGTAACCTGTTTACTCCAAGTTTTACATGTACTCCACTAATTATAATTCATAATTAGACTGTTATTTGGATACTTTGTAGACTGAATTCTAAAAAATTTCTAGATATGAGGCAAAACACTGAACACTAAATTTATTCTCCTGCATTTAAAATCAAATTGGACTGCCATGGCAAACAAACTGTGTAGACCACGTAATGCTGTTCACAGCACTTCACTTACTAGCATAGGGATGAGCTCTCAGGATTTTCCAATGTGCAGACATAATTCCAAATCCATTATACCATTGATTTTCAAATTAAATTGGGGAGCTTTTAAAATGTCATTTTGTGCTAGCATAAATGTAACAGAAACATAGTTTAACTTTTTTTTCTTTTTATAGTTTGTCATTTATCCCCTGGTAATCCTGCCTATGGCTCAGAAACCTCTTTGATATGAAGCAGTGTACAAGCATGGAAGCGAGATCTATTGGTACGAACCAACAAAAGTGAGAAAATGGAGCATCCATTCGGAGGTATGTATATATCAATATATGTACTGAAAACAGACTTGAGTCCAAATAACATAGATGACATTTCTTGTGAGATTGGCATCTTGCATCTATATCAGAAGGATTAGTTTGTATGACCTGTTCTCAAAAGTACATTAATCTGTTAAGCACAGCTCTCTCTCCACATTTTTGTTTAATTAATTAATGTATCCTACACTATATTTCTAAGGTATTTATGAACATGAGACTGGTGCACCAAGCAAATGCAGATTTTTGTAATGCAGACAATACCAGACAAAATAAATGATAGGGATGGGCAGTGCAACTTGCTGTAGACCTGTACAATATAGTAAACAAACATTACTGATAGCATTTGTACAGCCAATGGTTACTTGGTATTTCATGGATAGAAATGTCATACTTCTGGCCAGGGCAGAACCTGGGCAGGGGAAAGGTCCATTTCTGTCTGCCCCCATGTTTGTAACTATATCTTCAGTGGTTACTGGCTGATCAGATGTTCTTTGTTTAGTAAATCTGGGCAAAACCTGGTGATTTGGATGTGCTTTGCATTGAATCGTGTAATATGTTATATGTTAAAAATACCTTGAATAGGTCATCTTCTCCCCAGACCCTGACTCATTCTGCAAGTTAGCATGATCAGGAGTTGTTTAATTATTACTAGGTGCTCAGATTCTACTGAATTGCACAACCTTCCGTCTACTTCTGGCTCAAATTCTGTAGTTGCAAGCTTTCCAGGTGCCCAAATTAATTGCTGTTTCTCTTCCATGTCTTCTACCTCTGATGACTGGGGGCTGCCAGGTTTTGTGCTTATGGTTTGGCTTGTCTGACAACTTCCAAATAAGACCTGTTTGAATTAGACGATGGTATTCCAGACTGCAGTTTGATGGTGAAGATGGAGATGCATGGCTCGTTAACGAGGATTTTCCCTTCTTTACAAATATTTGGGCGATCTTGACCAGCTACCATAGGGGGAATTTCATATTTTTTTTCCAAGTGCCACATTTTTATTAGCTTTGCTTATAGGAATGTAGCAAAATAAAAAAGGCCACACTGGCTTTGCTCTGTAAATATTTAAGTATAGACTATGTGGACACAGGGCAGGTATAAACCAGACTCAAGCGATCTCCGGGGTGGTGATGGTCCGTCTAATCTAATCTAAGTATTACTGAATGTGGCACATGGTGTTTCTGAACTTACGTGTAGTCACAGAACGATGAGCCTCTCATTACACTATTTTCCTAGTTATCCTGTAAAACAAACTCACACTTGGCATAACAGAAATGTTTGGCAGGAATGCTGTTATATTCACAGTAGATGAGACAATGGCTGATACCTTGTTTAATCATCTCACAGCATTAGCAAGGAAGCTGAATCATCTGCGCTCTCTCCACCCACATGCACACAAAGACACAGATTAACTCAGCCTGCCACGCTTCAGTGTCTTTTCCCCCACTACCTGCAGCTGGCCCCTTACAGAGCTGTTAAAACGGATTTTCTGATATGTTTTGTTTTCTCTCGCTCTCTTGAGCTCTTTGCCAGTCTGCCTCTCTCTGACTATGGAATTTCTTTTGTGTGTAGCATTATGCTCCCTTTGCTGAGATTGTATCAAATTCTCTGCTGTGTAAATTGGCATGGCTATGCAGCACTCAGAGGCTCTTTGCCAGTTTACACTGAGAATCTATCCCTAAACAATTATACTCAGCAGTACCAAGAAACCACTTAAATCAACAGAAAATGTAGGAGAACTTTTGGGCCCAAATCCCACTACCTTCAGTTTTTTAAATTGGAGAAACTACCAGAAAACAAGGACATGAAAAGGGAGCTGGGAGAGAACTCGGAGCAGAGTCAGTCTGTTCTCTCAGCAACCAGCAGAAGAAATAACAATTCAAATCACTTGCCGTCAGTTCCATCAGCAAGAAGTAAACAAGAATGAGGTGATCAGTTGCTACTTAAATGTATTATCTCTGAGTTTTTCTCTATTTCTCACATTGGTTGTAAATCATATAACCTTGCAGATATAGTGCTTGAATTTTATCATAATTCCATAACAAATGGTAAAAATAGAGGGTCAACAACTACATTAATGTACAGCTGGCACATTCTTGAAGATAATGGATTGGAATAGAAGAAACCATGAAACAGGTAGGTGTGCAAATTGTCTGAATGTCCTGGGTTTGCTGGTTTACAAAGCAAAAGCGCAGGATACTGAGGACGTGCTGTACGACAGCTTTGTTCTTGTCACTAGTCAAGTTTTGCTTATTTCAATCGTGCAAATCGCCCCACTAACTTCAGCAGCTATATTAGCACGTTTATTGTGAGCAAGTTTTGGCTTCAAGACTAACTGGGTCTTCAGCAAAACTAGACTTTTGTAGTCATGGAACAGGAAATGGTTCTGTGCAAATATTTACCAGTGCTAGGAACTATGAATTTCACATTTACAATTACACTAATGTCTGCTTAGGGTAGAATGAATCATGTATTTTCCTTACAGAATGATTTATCCTATAAATATTTGTTGTAAAAGCAGGACACACTATGCAAGGCAGCATGGAAATAATTTCATCTCTTCAGCTAGAAGAAGTACTCTAATTGACTTTTGACCTTGATAGTCCTATAAGGACTAACAGAAACCCTCTTACCCACTTTACACTATGTCTGTTGTGTAATGTTTAAATAAGTCTGTAATTCAGAGGAATGCTTCCTCTTGTTAAAGTGTCAATAAAGTTCTTACTGTTTAAGGAAACTTCCAGTAGAAAGTCTTGTGCTTTAGCTGTGAATATATCTTCTTTTAAAAAAAAAAATAACCTGGCAGTCTTTTGATTTTTTTTCTTCTTTCCTTCAATGTTCTGCACA
Organism: Pampusana beccarii; assembly: GCA_013399365.1. Taxonomy (NCBI): domain Eukaryota; kingdom Metazoa; phylum Chordata; class Aves; order Columbiformes; family Columbidae; genus Pampusana; species Pampusana beccarii. Next base: position 153,184 of record VWYH01004160.1, on the reverse strand, counting down.
AATCTAAAATGTACCTGGCAGACCTGTGTGTGCACGTGTATGTGCACACTGCAGACCAAATCATCATACCACAGCCAGGTTCTCCTGGGGGATGTAACCTTGAGCTTACCTTGTCTCTACCTTTTGCTGTTGCTGACGGATTTTTTCTTTGATGATTCCCGATTATTCATTCCCAGATTTGTGACATCCTGGGGCAATGTAGAAAGAAACTAGAATATATACTTTCCTTCTGGTTTCATGTTTATTCAAATTTATTTTCTTTTGAGGAAAAAAACAAATAATCAAGGCAAAGGTAGGAGTGACAAAAGAATTATAACCTCTGTGGTCCAAGAGAAAGCATACTGAGAACTGACCACTTTTCTATCTCCTTAGGGAAAATCTTAATTGATAGTCAGTCTCACAGAGGCCCAAAGAATATTTTTTCCTGATGGTTCATGCTGTTTTGGGTATCCTGAATGGGAAGAAAACATTCATGTTTGTTTGCTACATTTCACAAGCTGACATGCCACTGCCACAAACCATGTGGCCCATTTTCAGTGAGTTTTGTCCAGGTGAGGAGACCCAGCATGACATGTTTCTTCTCCATCCTCCCTGTCAAAAATAGTTGTGAGATTAACAAAGGGCACTTACAGCTGTCTTCTGTTCTACATTTAAACGAAGGTGGTCTGAACTGTGTGTATCGTATTTTGATATAATTCTTTCTAGAAATTAAACTATGCATTTGTACACTGCTGTCTTTGCCTCAGTTGTGGAGATAGAGTTGTTGTATGGTTAGTTTTAGGTCCTCTGTAATCCCAGTACCCACCAGACTGAGAAATAGGAAGAATGCAAAACCACGGAATTTACTGGGCTCTGCAGCAGCCAGGACAAGCCAAGGGAGACTTTCCTGTGAGCAGTCCTTGGGAATGGGCAAAATCCTTTCCTGGGCATATGGATTCTGAGAGGTATCTGGAGCTCACTAGATAGGAAAAGTGAGGAGGAAAACGGCTAATGCGTTCAAACCTGGACTGGAGAGAAAGGTAACAACATGTGTATGAACTTGGTTGTGGAATCAGGTGAAGAATGAAGAGAATCACATGCCACGAGTGAGAATCCATTACATGAAGTTGGATACACAGGTGAAATCAGCTGAAGAAAGGAACTTAAGACAAAATCATGGAGTTACCACTTCAGGTCAATTGTACATCTCAGGAATTAACTGTGTTAGTGAGATGTCAAGTGTATTAGCCCTATGTACAAGGTAGAGGAATTAGTGCATATTTCCTTTGCTTGTGAAATAATCTTACAATTTGTTTTTCTCATGGGGCAGGTGGCTTCATAAAATAGCCAATTTTCATGTCTATGAATAAGATTAAGTTTTCCTCCCTTAGCTCACCCCAGATATACATATTATTTGTTTCTGTACTTGTTTTTATTTCAGTCCAGGACGAGTTTTATAAGAAAAACAAACCTTTTTTTTTTTTTTAGGCTTGCACTTCGCTTGCTTTCATATTTCTGACTAGAACTACGGATGCAGGTCTATGCAATCAGTTCTGGTGTCATGCATGAGAAATTTAGGAAACAAGCTTGCAGCTAAATTGAGACAACAAATGTACAGAACATTAAGTTGAATATTACCTAGCCAGGTCTCCGAGGTGCATACAGTGACCTTAAAATGTAAAAGTATAGCTCATGCTGCAAAAGATTTTCCTGGGCTAATATAGTGAAAATACTATGGATGAAGTGTATGAACATAGGTACATCCTGCAGGGAAAGTCATCACCAAGCTGTTAACTTTCTACAGCCAAAGTTTTTCTGAAACCTCCAGGAAGGTTTTGCCTGCACCAACTAACCAACAGTGCTGGCACCTCAACCAATATTGACACAGATACTGAAGAAAACAGTAAAGGAGATGGGTATATGTAGGAGAAAACAATTCAAGAAGTAAAATCAGTATTTTTCATGAAATTCTGTCAATTGTAGAGTTTTCTATATCCATGGGGATAGATGTAAAAGCAGACATACATTTGTTGATTGACACTGCTTCCATTACTAATGCAAGTGAATATGCTATGATAAAATACGATAAAAGTTTTTGGAGGCCTTCAGGGCAAAAAATTGCAGCAACAAGTATCAAGTCTGTGCTTTTTATTAATGAAAATAAACTACAGTAAATTCTCCCGTGTTTCTTGCCTGCAGGATGGAGTGTGATGAAGGAGTCCTTTGGAATACGGGTTCATTTATGCACGTCTGGTCTGCCTGAGTCAGACAAGTGAGAGAAATACAGCAAAGCAAGATCTCCAGGTACCGCTGTTTTAGGAATGTTCTGTTCTAGTTGGTTAAAAGCAGTACCAAGCAACTGTATCTGCTGCAAATGGGAAAGTTATGGACAACCAGTGAGCAGTTCCTGACCTGCTATCCAAAAGGCAAAACCTCCTGTTCTCTAGCTGGTAAGTCTAGAATCAATACAAATTTCTGATGGTATTATGTCATGTTAGGAAAAAACTAACTGTTCTCCTTTTAACCATGTCAAAAATATACTCTCAGGTTTTGACTGCTCACCTTTTTTGTTTGTGTTCATTTTATCTGTTCATGGCAAGAGAAATGGAAACTTCTAAATTAAAATATCAGTAGTTTGACATTATAATTAGCATGTCATATTCATTTCATAACCAATACCTCTTTTTTTTTTTTTTTTCCTGAACAAGAAAGAAAACATTCCTGGACTTGCTTTCTTGTCTGGCATACATGCTAGGGAAGAAATGCTCTGGTTTTCAAATTTTTCTCACTGTTACTTTAAGGGGCAAAATTAAGTGCGTGTCCAAAACACTTTACTGCTTGTGAAGTCCTCCTGTATTTCAATGTACCTCAGTATGACAAAATAAGAGGATATCTTTAAGTTTAGCATGTCTCCTTTTCCCGTGTACTTTAATTTATTTTTCAGGCATTTCAAAGTGACTGCGGCACTCTGTACATTGTAAAAAAAAGAAAAAAAAAGCCTCTAGAAATGCTAGTCATGTCTAAAGTGAGAATAATTGGCCCTGACAGAGAGGAAAGTAGTAATTGGAATGAGAGTTGTTTAAATAACAGTTTAAATTTTCTTTCCTTACTTTTCCGATTATATGCACTATAAAGCAGGATTTCTTTGCCTTGGGTGTTTCACAGAGTTGTTTCTTTATGCAGCATGCCCAGTAGTATAACTCAAGTAATAAGCCCAGCTATAATTTGGATTAGACTTTGAGTTTAGCTCCCTTACATACAAATACACCATTCAATTGGTATTGATACTGTACCATCAAAATATTCAGTAGGCTGAAGCAGGACAGGCTAATTGCATTCTTTAATTCTTCTAAGTTATCATCATTTCTTCATTCTGAATGGTGAAATGAAAAATCAGATGCAACACTAGAGGAGGAAAATGTACTTAAAAGCTTGAGGTATGAGTACACTTCATCTTCTGCTAAACACGCTCCTCTCTTTTAGTATCCAAGGAAAAGTAAAGTTAGTATATTTTTCAGCCCTTCCTCTATGTGATTTGTGTTGTTCTTGAATATAGCTTTACTCAGAGCTATGCAGAACAGGTGTTTTAAAAAGCTTTGGAGTATGTCAAAGTTTAGTACTGTAACATGACTGAAGTTATTTTCCTATTGAGCACATCTGTCTCCAGTGGTAGATGCAGCACCCATCTAAATAGTAGTGGGGTTCTGTGTGATCACATCTGCCCTCCTTCAAAATATTTATGGCAAATATAAATCAAGGCAGGGACTGGCATGAGAATCTGGAAGGATAAAGTGACATCTGCGATGGAATAAATGAAATTTAAATGTGTCCTGATTTGCAGAATAATATGTGAAAAATATTATATGAGCTTGGTAATTTCCTACTACAGCTTTAATGGACATAGCCAGAACGTATCAGCCCTGCTAATCTTGGGATCATTTGTCTGTCCACAAACCTTTGATGTTCGTCTCCTAAACCTCTATCTTAAACCTTCAAAATTACTTAGATTACCTCAGTTTGGTGTTTGTTTTTCTGTTTTTGTTTGTTTGTTTTGGCTTGGGTTTTTTTGTTTAGATTTTTGTTGTTACTGCCTTTTTTTTTTTTTTAGTTAAAGGAAACGAAGTCATAGGTGAAAATTTGCCTCCATTAATGTGAGTGATAAACTTCTACTGACTTTGATGACAAATAATTTAATTCTTCTAAAGCAGTGGCTAGTCTGCTTTTTGAATAGTGGATCTGAAGTGTCTGAAACTCAGGATTCAGGATCATTCGGATTCTTGATGCTGTCCAAGTTCTAAAATGGAGACCAGTAATTATAATAGTTCATTATTTATGAGGGCTATTTTCCAGTTATATCCATTTGACTAAAAAAACATCTGAACTCTAGGCAGACCTATCTGCATGAAAAATAAAACTACCTGGGAATTTAATAATACAGAGATAATAAGGTGAAATCGGGCTCTTCAGTTCAATATGTACATTTTGCTCTGTCTACCTTTTGCAATATAGATGACGTTACATAAGGTAATGGTGCTCTTTCACCTGATTTCCTTTAATCTTCCCAAAGGTATTCAGTATTTTTTCTAACATTGAGTTACCTATAAGCTGTCTATAGATAGAAAATGCTAACATTTGTTTGAAAAACAGTTAGTGTTAAGCAGAACATGGGGATTTTGTGAAAATTTCTGACTTCAGTAACGAAGTGAAAATTTCGGTTTCAGGTTCAATTCCATTTTTGTTCAGGTGTATTAACAAAATGCCTTACAAGAGGTTTTAGTTCAGCTACCCGTATCTTTTTCTCTCTGATGAACCAGGCCTCTTCTGCTGAACTACAACTCCCACAACACACCAATGGCTTTTCAGCCCTGGGGAGGTGCACAGACTCTACCCAAGGCCCTCAGGCCGAGGTGAGGCTGGTGGAGAAAGCCACCCAGCTGGGTGGGACAAGCACAAGAAGCACTCTGACTATAATTACTGTGAGCATCGGCCTCTCAATAGCATCTGAGACTCTTGTGTTACTTTTTTGCAAGAAACAGCTCTGGAGCTGGCTGTAGTCTGTGATCCCCGTCAGAGGTTTAAATAAGTGTGGAAGCCGAAGAGCCTTCAAGCACAAGAGCAAAACCAGGGTTGCACCAGACTGGTTCCAATCTGGGTTAAATATGCCTGGCCTTTCTGTATCGCAGATCAAGAGTTCAAGTATAAAATGACACTATGTTTTAAATGGGTAGTTTCAGTGTAAGCAGCAGCTGCAAGTGCAAAAAGCAATGATATTGCCATCACACCCCTAACAGTCAAAACTGTTTGGAAATCTCATTTGTTTTTCATTAGTTACCGCAACAGTTTGAACAAAATCCTGTTCAATCTCAGCAAAGAGTACTTTGGAAATGTTAGTCTGTTATTCTTTAAACAAAGTTCAACAGCTATTAACAGAGTACTTGTTTATGATCTTCTATAAATATTATGTTTCCGTAGTTCTTTGAAAATGTGGACTTTTTAATTTCATTTTTATTTTAGTAAAAACTGTAAAATTATGACTCACCAGCTGCAGAGTGCCAAGACAGGATATTTCCCAGTATATGGGGCAAACAACATTTTTATGTATTTTTGTTACCAATCATATAAAACCTAGTTTATTTTTATAAATGGCTCCATAGGCCTGCACCATAAAAGTTGCATATAATTTTATCCTAGTTTTTAGGGATTTTGGTACCCATTACCTAGGAAATGTAAACTCTCATGTTCCTGAGCAAAATCAACATTTTAGTGATCAGTGAAACCCACTCATTTTCAGTCAGAGGTGGCCACCTTCATTCTGCTCAACCCAGACCTCACAACCCAGACAGAAAGTTGAACTGGACAAAAAAAGGAGCACATGCTGCCATGAGGTTTCAATACAACAGCTTAAAAGGCAGTTGCAAAATTAGCAAGGAGTGAATGGTGATTTTTTTTCTTATTCCTTGAGTGCATATTCTTGTGGCATTGCCACACAGATATCACCACTTACCTGTATATCGTCCGGAAAATATGTCTTAAATTAATAAAAGGAGCAAAATTCATTACATTAGGATATTTATAAAGCTTGCTGTAATAATACCTATAGTGGTTTCCTCCGGAGCATTGAATGTGCCTGCCCCAAAAGAGTTCTACTGAGCTATTTGTATAATTAACGTGAGGATGTTACTGGGTAGTTTAATCCCCAAATGTATATTTTCTAGTAGCTTAACCTTCTCCCTTATGACTACTGCTATTAAAAACAGTAGATTTAGGCTTAAATCTAAATTGAGTAAGTTGTGGCACTGCTTTCACTTGTGTCTAAACCTTTCAGTGGCTTTCCTCAAAACTGAGATAAGATTAGATGTAACTTCATAGTTTAGGACACACGAATGCATTCTGGTTTCACGTAACACTTTTATCACTACTCGAACTATTTTGTTTTTAACATAGGGCTGGATCCATGTCTCTTAATTGAAAAAAAAAAAGGTGTTTTTTTCTAAAAGAATAAGCAATTAGTTTAATTTTTGAAACTGAGTTTATGCTTTTTGTTTCAACTTGTTTTCAAGTTATGTCAAGACACAATTTGAAAGCCCCAAATCTAATGTGAGTAGAAGGCAAATAAAATCCCTAGGATGTTTTTTCTTAAATACTAAGAGCCTGAGGAATAAACAGAAAAAGCTGTAAGAGTGGTGGACACAGAAGAGATCAGATTATCTAACTAAGAAGCAAAATATAAATGCGGAATTTACCTTGGAAGGAAGGAAGGAAGCTTACTTTAAAGGTTGATTTGCTTTTTATTATCTTCTGTAAGGAAATCCTATGACGATCTGAAAAGGTGGCGCTTAAGGAAAACGAGACCTTCAAATAGAGTATCATGTGCAAGATCACCACATGTTGTAGAACAGGAGTACATGTTTTATTGGCAATTAGCAGGGGCCAATGAGATGCAAAGAGTGATTTGGAAATTTACTTTGGGTATTAGCCAAAGGAAACTCAGCCAACGAAGGTAGGATGACTGCTAAAAGCTTAATATTAGAAAGAGCCACTATCTGATCAAAGGGATGCACAGACTAGGAAAGTGTTAGAAGTTTGAACAGGCTTAGTAAGAGAAAGGAGAGTGGATTAGACTTGAAGACTCTGACAAGTCAAGAAAAGTGTGTGGAAGGAAAGACTAAGACCACCATTGTTTGTGAACTGTCTGTTCCTCGGCTGTGCATCTCTATGGAGAACCTGATGCCATCCTCACAAGTACTGGGCACTGCTGTTGGGTCTCCCAGGCTGAACAAGCCAGGGTCCCAGGCCTCTTCTCTCAGGCCAAGTGTTCCAAACCCCCACCACCATGGCTGTCCTCTGCTAAAGGACATCCTAGGGTTTCAAACACATTTCTTGTGTTAGGGAAGCCATAACGGGAAGCAGCCGTCAAGATGCAACCTAATGAGTGCTGACTGAGCTGTGCTACTCATTTCCCTTGACCTGCTGTCTGTGCCCCTGTTGATATAGTCCTGCTGGCTTTGATGCTGTTTGTGTTTAACTGCTGCACACCAAGACACCCATGTCATCTTAAGCAAACCTGCTCCGCAGCCAGTCAGTCCTCAGCCTGCCTTGGTGCACAGATGCCAGTCCCTCCCAAGTGCAGGATGTTGCATTTGTCCTGGTTGAATTTTATGAAGTTCCTGTTGGCCTGTTCTTCCAGCCTGGTTGGGTCCCTCTGGATGGCAGCCTTGCCCTCAAGCATGTTGCTGGCTTCCCCCTCCATCTGGTGGTGTCCGCAAATCTGCTAAAGGCACATTCAGTCTCCTCGTGCTCATTGACACCGAGATTCATCAAGTGAAGGGAGAAGACAGAGAGCAATGTACATCTAGCAGTTTAGAGGCTGGAACCAGGTAATTACTTTAAAAAAATATTTTTAGGCAAAAGATGTTCATAAAAGCAACATAAGGTCCTGAAATTATGTGAAATTTTTTGGTGCAAGAAGCTTCTAAAAACCCCCATTCAGTGGGACTGAGTGGTGTACAAGCTGTACTGACTGTGTCTCTTTGAACCACAAGTATTGCAATGGACGAAGTTAATTTACTTATGAGATAAAAATAATTTTGTGACATTCGTCTCATTTTCAGGATACAGTATTTACCTAAATCTATTAGGTCTGTCATAAACCATATTTTCAAACAGCAACAAAGTGTTGCTGTATCTGGCAGCCCCTCATATGACACTGGGTTATCATTCTGCAGGCCAGCTATGATGGAGTAACAGGCTTTGGGAAATACACAAGGTATAATTCTCCTTTTTTCCTTTTGCACAGATTAGAAAAAACAGGATGTGAAAGGAACGAAATTCAGACGCAAAACCAAAACAAAATTTAAAAACCTCTTTGCAGTTCATGAGTTGACCATTTGCAGGCTCTCAGTAATTTATGGTTATTCCACAGTACTGTATAAGATTAATTCAGGTTACATTAGACTACAGTACTTGACTCTGGATAATCTGACAGCCAGCTCTGGGACTAATCTCAGTGTGACAAATTAATTAGGTTTTGCTTCTCCCTTTTTTTTTTTTTTTTTT